>JAOQGN010023759.1:0-13216 GCA_027564295.1 Himantozoum antarcticum
TTTTATCCAATGGAAACAGTTTTTGAAATGATGTGGCATAACGCCTAACAAAAGTATTTTAATACAGCATAATCAAGGGATTCAGTTATCAGGTTGTCATGTTCTCACGGTATCATGTTACCATATTATCTCATTATTACACATGAATGCAATACTGTGCTGCCGGCTTATCCCCGGTTTATGGGAAATCTCAGAAATTTGGAAGATTGCTTGACTGGGGATGTAAATATCCAGGTTATTGGTCTAAGACAACACCTTTGGTATTGTAGTAATGACTTAGATTCGAGTCTCAAGAATACCACGATCTTATCTCACCCTAGTCTTGGGTTTATGTCACATAGATTATGTCACATAGAAGGTTGCTCTACCTTGCAAATCAAACTAATAAAAATATCATAGTATTGGGCTTCTGTTGGCATAACTTTGCTTCTGGATATCTTTTTTTTATAACCAATTGTTTTTGTATCAATATATATATAAATCTATATTTTTTAAGAATGGAATAATAAACATAAAATATATACGAAGATAATGATATATGATCAATAATTAAACATCCTGGTGCACCTATAGCAAATATGAACTGATCTTATAAAAATCCGGTTTGATAATATTCACACGAGCTGGAATTACAAAGTGGCCTATTACTTTTGAATTAGGCCAAGTCCAACAAATATGCTGATTGAGAAGGAACACTGAATTATTACTGCCTAAATGTTGTCTAAACACTGCCTAAATGCTGCATAACTACTGCCGGAATGGCCGGCAGCACCCATCCATTTAAACAGATAGAAATGGACAATAAATTATAAATAACATATCGCAATTGATTATTAACATAGCTGAAAGGTTCAGCCAAATCATGTCCAGCCGGAATAGCCGGCAGCACCGTGTAGTGCCATCTAAACAAATAATAATAATATATGAAACATATAGAATATAGAATGGATAATACATAATAAGTGATTAATGACATATACATGTAGGAGAGAGCCCAACCGGATGTACCGCTGTACCGTCTGTAGTGGCTGTCCCGGCTGTACCGGTTGTACCAGCTGTACCGGCTGTACCGGCTGTACCGGCTACACTGGCTCTGGCACGCCCTGTGCAGCTAAAATATCCGGCAGCCCCATCTAGAACCATAAAATACAATTACAAGCGATAAAAAGTTATAGAAATGATTAAAAACAAAGAGGAAGACTCCCTAATGCAGAATAAAATAACTAAAAATAGTCTTGGGTATATAATCCATAAATTATAAAATGTTGTCCGGAGGGGGAGGATATGATAACTCTCCTGCAATATCAAACATTTTTTTTCTTATCTGTGAATAATTTCTTAATAATAATAAGTTAAGTCACTAATTCACTATGCAGTCATCATGCGCCAATGTGGACGACTGGACGTAGTACATAACACGATTCCACAATTGTTTTTAGTAAAGTAATAAGCTATGAAAGAACTCCAGTTTCACAAATATTCATGTGTAATTGAAACTACAAGCAGTGATGCAAACTTGCAGTGCAAATTGTAGTGTGAACTTATTTAGCTCAAATGAAAACTGACAAGCCTTCAATATCTTTCGAATTAGTTTTCAGATCAAAAGAGGCCAAGATAAAATAAATAATAATTTCTCTTGTCATTATTTTCATTGAAGTATTCATGTTTAATTGTTTACCACAAGCATTTGATTAAAACACTATGAATAAAAAAACAAACACGTTTAATTGATGTTCTAATTGTGATGCCACAATCAGTTTATTGAATGTTGATTAGTGTGATAATTGACAGATTCTTCAAAACCTAAATGTAATCTATTTATGGGCTGAACTAAAATTTACGTAAAGCATTGCTTAGTTGAGTTGATTAACTGATTTATTATCCTAGTTTGAGTTCCACATATTTACCTTGAAAAATTGGGTGGGTACGGTATGATGGTCCACCTAAACAATATCTTATTTTACCTTGCAACTCATGCATCAAATGTTACAATTATTTATCCATTATTATGTTGTATGAATTCATTCATTGGTGGCCAATGATTCTCAAGAGAAGTGGAAATTGAAATGTTAATACATCACTATATCTATTTATTCATCAATATGCTAATTTAGTGACATGAATTGGCACTATGATTGAGTAGTGAGGGCAAAGAGTACTAAATAATTATGTTTGAACTATCTTTGGTTTAGTAGGCAAATTCCAACGGCAACCGCAAACCAACTGGTGATTTTCACTACATTTTCAGACATATAAAACTTTAATATATTTAATTTGGTTTTCGTTTTATTAACGGTAGCATAATTAGTATGTGATGCAAGGACGGTGCGGGAGAGAGGGTGATATGCCCGAGTCAGCACACCATTCATTCAGAGTCGGTGGGGAGCTGCTTTGGAAAGTTCAGGGGGTAAGGATAGCTCAATGAGATGCGGACTCGGCCAACCAGGTGACCTCAGGCAACCTGAGGTGACCTGGGTTTGATTTCTATTTGTGCCACTCCACTTGATATGTGAAAAATCAAGTGATTGGGATGCACTCCATGCTATCAATGCTAACGGCCTCTGGGCAAGGTTCCGGGCCTGAAACAGGTGACTTTTTAACTGATCAATAATTTTTATTTCATCTGCTGGTGAAATAATATAGTTCTCTCTGGCCATCGCAACTACATGTGTTTGCTTTGTACAAAGCGTTGTATTTATTTCCTTGCATCATAATACCAAGCGTCATTTGCAACAATGCAAGCCTATAATTGGCTGCCTATCAGCATATTGGTGTCCGTGGAGACTGTTAACTCATATGATGATGATAGTCATCTTAGTGCCATAGAATGCGGAGGAGCGGCAATATTAGTCCTTGCCTCTCTGGTCTTGTACCGATGACACAAGTAAACCCCTTTCCTGCAGTTGGAGAAACATTGGCAAAACATGGATCTGTGTATCATGAGCTGGAGGTTATTGTCCCATAAAAAGTTTTTCCTCCTTGCCAATTAAACTAATAATATTATCATGCAATGTGCCGTGGGTGTCCCTCGACTAGCTCCTGGTGCTATTGGATTACCACTTAAAGTAATATGCCTGGCGAGCACGATATCGTAATATTATAATATTATAATATTATTATCTGATGCAAACCTTCGTTTGACATGACATGATGTCAAGTTGCACGATATCCGGTCATACAATTTGAAGGCAATATAGGCTGCTTTTTGCAGCCACAGCAGATTCCTACACCATAACTGAACTGGCAGATGTTGAACTTTGAATTGATCCCTGACAACCCCATGCATGTATCCATAGGAAGCTGCTGTGACATCCGTTAGATGTCTTACAGATGTTGCGGCACAGTTATTGTCACAGCATCCTCTATGACATCAATAACCTCCATCTGACCTTATTATTTATGTTCTCCAAAGTGTTTTATGTCTACTAACTTTATGTGTAGAGTTAAATTAATGCTTGTTTTCACAAAACCTGTCTCATTTCATGCGTTAATGGCAAAAAATCGGAAATGATCTCTTAGATTTCCACAGAGAAGGTAATCATAGGTTTTTCAAGGATGATGAATCTCTGTAGTATTATGCTATAATTATGCTTAGTATCACAGATAGTAGATATTGATGAAGGATTAGTAGCGGGTTTAATACTGCTAGTAATGTAGAGAGAGCATTCAATACTCAATGTCAGATGTAAACTCATTGTATCCCTTGGTTACCATGGATACCACCAGAATGGCTTAGGTTCTGACAAGACATGATTAACTAGGCAGGGCGTGGATCTAATTTTAATATTACTATGTCAAGGGGTTACTTCTTGGATATCAGAGAGAGCTCAGTCAATGCCATATACTTCTAGCCCAATTAAACGGCTCTTCAGTTCCAGGGTTGGGGAGGAAACTGCTCCTCAACTCGGCAAATGCGATATGACGAATCCGTATCTTTCAACTACTACTAATAAAGAATGCTTTAGGAAGATGGAAAAATTTAAATCCGCAGTTTTGCAAATGGTTTTTTTACTTTTTTATGGTGGCAAGCATATTCTTTTCAAGAGGAGATATCAATAACAATAATAATATTAATATTAATTATAACACAATAACAATATTAACAATAATGACAATAATAACAAAAACAATAGGCCTAGCAATAATAATAAAAATAACAATATCAATAACAATAACAATAACAATAACAATAACAATAACAATAACAAATATGTACTGTTAACTATTGAATTGAATATTATCATACAGGTTGTACATTGCATACAATATCTAGTACACATGAATTTTAACTACAGGTTATACATTGTCACAGAGATTCAGTATGACTTTGCAGTGGCAGCCCTCACTTGATTTATACTAATAATTTAGCACAGCCCAATGAAGCACAAAGACCACAGGCTGCCCCACCGGAGATCATTAATATTATACAAAATTGTAATGGACAATACATGACAATCTATATTGTTGCCGGGCGGTTGCCCGACTTTAATCAAACAATTTTTGCCACACCGAAAGAACTCTGCCGGGGTGTTTGCCACAGTTCTGGCCACTCACCCATTGTTGAGGGTTGTTGAGGGCTGTTGCGGTGACCATCTCGACATGTTCAGTGGTATTTGAACTTACTAGTTCACTGGTGTTGACACTACAAGATCACTCATCTACATTAGCCCATGACTGAGCTTTCTGCTAATATTTGAAATCTGCATTACTAATTGAAAGTGACAAAACGGTGACATCTATATACTTTCGCAATTTTAAGCTCTCTGAACCCAGATTACAAAACATAGCATGACATACTGAGGAGCTTTATTTTACTTTTATAACGTCATGTGTTTTGATGAAAATGATGATATGAATTAAATTAAATTAATTTTCAAAATATAATTATGCTACTAACCTATTAGTCTATACAGATCGAGATCAAAAATATAATGCAAGAAAAGTGAAAATAACCACATAAAGTGTATAAAGTCATAAAGGTCAATTTACCACTACAATTCTAATAGTGAACAACGAACTGGATATAAAATTTATCAACCAATATACTGGATGGTAGTAAGGTTATCTAGCTAATAAATAATGTCATTTTGTTTAATATTCATTCTAATCCATTTCAATATGTTTTTCAATTGCAAATGCTTTTCAATTCTGTGAACATTCTCAATGTTTTATACTATAGCCAGCTGTGAATAATGTTGTAAGCTTACAAACAATACTGACATCCAACTTGTTTAAAATACATTATATTACTTGCAAGTTACTTAAAAGTTATATTAATAGTTTATTATTTATATATAATAGGTCTAGTTCTAAATCAGGATACTACAGGCCTGAATTGTAGAAAATTAAGTTGCAAATTTGAACCATCCCACCATTTTAACTGTAAAAATAGCGCAAAGTATCGCAAAAACATATATTTCAATATCATAATGATAAACGGTTCTTAGATTGCATTTAAAAAAAATCATACTTTTGTTTCATAACTATTTTGCAAACTTTAGTTTTAAAACTTTGTAATTTTGTGAAATTGACAAATTGTAAAGAAAAAAATTGTAATTAATCTCAATTATTATTTATTACTGCTTATTTAGTAATATTTTTTATCGATTATGATGATGCAAAAAGAGTAAAACAAGGCAAAAAACAACAACGAAAAATAGCATGACAATTAAAAACAATTTTATAATTACTGGATGGTGGAATAACAGCAATTGCCATAAATTAGCAGATTGATTCATACCATGAAAAAATGTTCAAATATCAGTCATACCGTGTCTTGGTTGAACACAAACTACAAGCAATTTTGAACACTAGGCCGAGCTAAAGTTTACATCGCATTCAGAGCCATTCAAATATATAGTGCCACATTGTGATGTTATGTACAGTATCATTCCAGCTAGATGCATCAGTGTAACCTTTTAGCATATTAGGTGAGTTCTAAGATTTAGTGGTTTTGAGTTTGGGACCTGATCGAACGTTATCAGGAGAAGGCAACTTCACCATCCGCGTTTCTGTTCCAGCACAATGGTTATTTACAAAATATGTAGAGTTGCACATGTCTGTCACCGAGTCAGGTGAAGGATTGTGCATTTTTTGAAATAGCCAGTGATCTACATGTAGAATGTAGGCATCAGAGAACTCGTCTTCTCCTGATAACAAGAGATGTCAGTAACACACTGAAAACCTCAACCTTGGGACTAAGCTAAGCTGATAAACTGCAACAATGGAGTTTGTTAGCAATCATTTGTTATCAGGAGAAGGCGAGTTCTCTGATGACTGGGGCATGGCGTTATTGTATTACTTATTACTTATATTACAACACCATTTAGTTGTTTGCATATATGTGAACGTTGCCTGAATCAAATGTACTTTTGTTTAAATTTCACCACACCTCTTGACGATTGTGGTTTTCACTCTAAACTACATTTCTGGTTACTGGTTGCTGGTTATCAACTGGTTGGATGTTGTCACAAAGAGGTTCTGCCATTTCTGCTCACAATCATCTGTGTACATCTTATTGGATTTCATTGTGATGTTATTATGAGGCATGACAAAGAAATTATCTATCGGTGTGGCTATCAGCTGTATTGTCTTGCTATCTACATCTCAGATCTAATCTCTCAAGATTAGTACACTTATTGAGCTTCCAACAAAGGGGTTATCACTACACTGCACTGTTATCTCCCATTATTAACTCCGATTGACTGCTAGTTTAGTTCTCATCTGCTTTGAGTCCTTAAGGTCCTGCTTTGAGTCCTCAAAGAGGATTCTTTGAGTCCTCTAGGTTTACATACGTAGGGTAGACTCAGGACGTGGGTTGATGTAAACTACTGTATACTCAGCGTTTACAACGTCAGTTGGATACTTGTGCATTTATCTCTTAACTCTTAGTTACATGTAAGTATGCGTGAGTATCCCCTAGGGTTATGGTAATCTATGTTACGCCACTGGATATACAACTGACATCACAAGAGCGTTCCAGGCCACTGCCTCTCTTCCAACAAACGGAGAGTTGGTGAGCTTAGCGAGAGACATTTGCATATCTTGAGCGGTGCATCCTAGTACCCAGTATCGCTAGTCGTGGGGTATCATTTAACTCTGTTAATAGTTGACTAATATTTGGAAAAACCCGTCAATGCACAGAAAGTCAAAATCAGCAAGTTGAAATAACTCAAATTAGGATTGGATTAGATGGTGATAGGAATAATACAGGATCTATAAGGTGACAACAATCTACATGTACCTGCTCTTGGAGGTGACGGCTCTTGGAGGCCCCCGCCTGTCCCCCCGTGCCGACTGGATTATAGGCAACTGTTAGCTGCTGGAACCATTTCTATAGGCTATACCTGGGAATTCGATTATTGATCCGCAGTGACTCTGCGAGAGTTGAACTGCAGATGGATCGGAAGAGAGGCTCAGACAGAGAATGGAGACGTGGTGAAAGGACAAAATGTCAGTGCTGCAGTGACTGCAGTAACAATGCCTCCAAAGTCAGCAGCTGCCAAACAGGTTAGTATGAGATCCCTGCAGTCATATAATGGTGGTGGGTGCTGTGTTAGGACGCATCCCTCCAACTACCATAGGAAGAGATGCTTGGCTTAACCTTTTCTGACATAATTAAACTCAATATCCAGAGCCATCAGCAATAGTGCAAATTGCAGTTATTGGTTGTGTTTTTCTAATCGATGACCACCTCACAGCTTTTTGTTTTGTAACACGAGTTTCGGAGTTTGGATCCACTTTGGTTTGGATTTGCTATCAGTGTGTGCATGTTGTGAGGTGTTTTGAGGCGTTTTGAGGCGTTTTGAGGCATTGTGAGGCGTTGTGAGGTGTTGTGAGGCGTTGTGAGGCGTTGTGAAGTGTTGTGAGGTGTTGTGAGGTGTTGTGAGGTGTTGTGAGGTGTTTTGAGGTGTTGTGAGGTGTTGTGAGGTGCTGTGAAGTGTTGTGGTGTTGGGGTGTTTAGGTGCTGTGAAATGTTGTGGTGTTGGGGTGTTGAGGTGCTGTGAGGTGTTGTGAGGAGGTGTCAAACTGTCATGGTGTTGAAGCGTTGAGGTGTTGAGGACTTGAGGTGTTGAGGTGCTGTGGTGTTGAGATGTTGTGAGGTGTCATGGTGTTGAGGCTAAAAGCTAGGTCTTTGTGTTGTCGTGGAGTGTATCCTGTTTGAGAGGCAGTTGGTGACCGGATCTGGAACCCTACCAATATCCACCGTGGTGACAATCAATCAACTGAAAGTTAGGTATAGGGTGGAAGCAGAAGCCTATGGGCTGCTCAACATTCACATCAGTCATTTAAGCATAATTAAAAATGAATTTACAAGTAACTTCAACCAAACAACATTCAAATAGAATGAAATATGACACTTCAGGATGGTGTAGATCGAACAAACTTATAATGAACTTAAAACTAATCTAAAGCTTGGCAACCCAGCTTACAGTCAGTGTTGCCAGTTTTACTACAATCTAAATTACTACTAGGATTTATATTAAACTTAAACATATCTATGCTGTAGCAAGGTCATGTAACAGTTCCACAGCCTACCTTGTGTTGGGGTATCTAGTCATACCAGCTCTCTAGTCAGCACTTAGTTGTTAAATGTCTGCGTGTTGTTGCTGCCACAGCTTTACAGCTTGTTGTTGCTGCCACAGCTTTACAGCTTGTTGTTGCTGCCACAGCTTTACAAGGAGGCTATATTTGGTTAGGACAGGAGAAATCTGGTGAACCAGGTAGAGAGTATCCAATATGCCACCGTTTGGCATACTCCGAAATGTGTCACACTCCAAGTGTCACACTCATGACTATGCCTAGCCTATCTTTGACAAGCTTTTTTTGGTTTGGAGTTGCCCCCGCGACAGGGCCAGCAGAGCAATAATGTTTGTTTGTTCTGCTGGCCCTGTCATGGGGGCAACTCCAAACAAAACAAAGCTTGTCAAAGACAGGCTAGCCTATGCCTGATGTTATTTAATATCTGAGATAGCTGTTAATATCGGCAGTAACGATAATAATAATGATATGTTGATATGGCTTGCGTAGCATAAATATGCTGGTGATGGTGGATAGAGTTACCGGCAAAGACATCTCAGATAATTTGAATGCTGTAATTTGGAAGTTGGCTGTCTAGTAGCTCTTAGCAGATTACAAATGACATTATCTTGCTATTGTGGTGTTACCAATTGGAGGTAAAGTCAGTTATATTGACTTTATTTCTTCCATTATGCATCCTATGGGGGATAGAGATTAATAAGCCATTTATTGGACTATTTAGTTGCAAGGTTAACTTGCTAATATAGCTAGAAATGAAGATGGAAATAAATCAGGACGCATTTCAGCGACCGGTTGACATCCGTACATGTCAATAGGGTCTAAGCAGTCAGGAGTTGTCCTATCGTGCGATTAGTGTGATACAGGCTGGTGGTTTGTAGAGGTGTAACGATTAATCGAAAATGTATGCATCGAATCAATTTTTCTTATGATTTGATGCATTTGATTGATACAGTGATGTAGTGGTAACCCCAACAGCCCCAAGTTAAGAAAATTTGGTATGGGTGGGGGTGATTTAATATTTTACCCCACCCAACCCAAAAATGCAAAAATCAAGGATGGAGTTGGGGTAAGAAAAAATTTACCAACACACCACACTGGTTTGATATATTATGTCTTACGCCATAATTATGTAACACAATATATATTGGTAGCATTATGACACATTGTTTTAGTTTAAAAACCTTCATAAGTTACATCAGTGTTAGTCATGTTTTGAATAATAGATGAAACAATATGTGCAGTGAATGTACATGTAACAGTGTGGCAAAACAGTTGATAAAGTAGTTACGAAGCTGATAAAGTAGTTATGAAATTGAATCGAAAATCGGTTCAAATCAAACAGAAACCAAGTGAATCAAAATTGAATCTAATCGAAAATTTATGAATTGTTGCATCCCTAGATCTTGGCCATCGTAGCTGTCATCGGCAGGTCACACAAAAGTTGATCAGCCATCAACTTTCATGAGACACACATAATGTTGGCTTGTTCTGCAATCATGAGATGAGGCAACTACTAATGATGATGCTCAGGAATGTATGAGGGCATCTAAAGCAGTCATTATTATCATTCAAAAATTCAATGCTTTATGGCATAGGACAAACTGTTTCCCCGTTTTGATGAGAAACTTGCATATTTGTCGATACAATAATGGCAGTTGACGGTACCATGATTAAACCATACAAGTGAAACAAATAAAGGATTGGAATCCCTTCTTGAATACCAAAAAAAATCTGCGGCCAACAAAATTTCTAAGCCGGCAAAAGAGTAGTGAAATGCAATGATGGAAACCAGTCAAATTTAACCTGAACCTCTCGGCCTGTCATGGTCTGATTTATGCTAAAGCAGTAACTGGAGGGTGGGGCTCAATATGCTTGAGTGAAATGAGGCTAATTGAGGCTAAATGAGGGTAAATTAGATGTGAATTAGATGAATACTGTATAATACAGTTTATAGATCATACAGCTACTGCTTGTCTTGCCGACTGTCTCATCCATCAAACATTATAAAACACATTTACCCTTAAGTTGCTAACTTCAGTATAGGAGGCCTAGTAAAATTCCTTTTCAGTTCGGTTTGCGTTTCCAGTTTCCAGTTCGGGGCACAAAAAACCTGAGTCAGGTGCTACTTGCACCTTTTTGGATCCCCGGTGATCTAAAACAAAATAGTAGGTGGAGTTTCTGATAACATGTGATCGTTTCCTAAACACCATCCGCAATCTTAAAACTAAGCTATGCTGGAAACTAAGCTATGTTGAAAACTACAATATTGCACCTAAACCAAAACCCCAACCCCAAATCCCAAGATCTAAATGTATGGTGAGTCAAGGTGATAGAACTGAAAAGGAATTATACAATTATTTCAGAAAATACGTCACAAACAGAATGCATGTTTTTGTATGAGTGGGTTGGATAACACTTCATCAGAGTTATTTGGCAGCAGCAAATCTTGGGAAATTAAAGACACTTTTCACTTTTTGCAGTTTATTAATCCTTCTGTCAAGTTTCAATAATGTAAAAATAGACTTCAAATATGACTCTAATTAGTCTGTTATCTGCAATAACTACTCTTTACTTTCTGTTAAATTGATCATGACAAGTCAAGTAGTCAAGTAGCACTTGCAACTAAATTGGCGGCATTCTATGGTGCGGAAACACCATTCAGTGGTGCAGACAGAAGCTAGTGGATGTAAGTGGTTATGGTGATTTCTTGACTAAGCAACAAGATGCAAACATTGATTGTTAGTTCTAAGTTTTTGTGAGGAGTGAAAATTTGCAAAAAGCATAAAATTCATAGAGTGCAAACAGTGTTGTAGGTGCCACGTCAGTCTATTGGGTTTTGAAGTGTTTTTGATCCCAAGGCTCAACCCCAAACTCCTAAAACCCAACCTCCACACTTCAAACCCCATATCTATTCGGGTTTGGGGTCAACAACACTCCAAAAGCTGATAGACGGATGTGACACTTACGCCCAAACACAAGTCCCAGAACTCTACATATACAGTTCAGCTTAGGATAAGCTCCAGAAAAAATTGAATTAATTAAAATTTGAAAAATTAGTAGTCAGTAACCAGATCTAGTGGTCAGCCAATCTCAGCAGAGAGCTGACGTTGGTGCTGACGTTGGTGCTGGTGCTAGTGAACATATTAATTGAATGTTGAGAGCAATTAGAATTTGGTTTTTGGTAAAGTTACACTGGTTTACCCTCCTCTTGTGGACAGGAGTCCACAAGTCCCCATAAGACCCTCCCGCCTTTCCCGGATAGTCATGGCCCAAAATCAGCCTGGCAATCGCCATCCTTTTTATGAAACTTGCAATGTTCAGTGAACGTAGCAATGATGATTTTTAGACCATCACTCTTGCGTCCACACAAGGTATGCCCTATATTATTTATGCTGCATCTGTGAGTATGACATGACATGACATATACCAATACTTGTGACAGCTCACCACGTCTACAGCCACACATAGAACAACTCTGAGCTTGCTAGGTAATATATGCTACCTAGATCCATGAATAATAAATTGGTGTTTGTTCCTTGACCAACATATCATGTCACTCAGCAGAGAGTGTCAGAAATATTGGTTATTGGCGGAATGATAACAATATGTCTATCAATAATAATCTGATACAAAGTGACTGATAAAATGCATAAGTTGAATAAATTTACATTAGACAAGTCCGGAATGCGATATTCAGTATGTTGATATACCATATCTATTATAAAGGATGGTTAGACCATAAAATGACAGATTGTACTCAATATGTCAAGAATACAGGGAAGCCATGCATACTTACAAATGTAAGCATACTTACACATACTTACACATGTACACTTACACTGTAATATAGAATAACATTGATTATTGACATGTAGATAAAGTAAAATAAATACAGGTATTTAAAAACAAGTTGAATCAAGCAGCTCTGTTAAAAAACCTGCATAATGATATTGTGCCGAGTAGCACAATCATTCTATCAATCAATTGTTAACTTCCACTTAAGATTTATATTGCAAAAGAGTTTGCTGTCGCCTTAAAGACATCCAAACCCTTCGCAAGATCTCATGCAATTATTGAGTAAATTGGAGAAGTGGAGGAGGAAGTGCCTTGCACATTTATAAGTTTATTGAATCATTCAGAGGTAAAACTAACATAGGTGCTCTTTGTAGTAAGTCAAATATAAGAGTCATCATGATACAAAAATGTTGCTCCTTATATACTAAAGGAGATACCTGCAGAAGATGCCTGCAGGTTAGACAGAAGTTATCAGCAGGCACAAAAGATGCCTGCTGATCAGTATACAACATATATAAAAGATACCTGCAGGTTAGCAAAGATACCTGCAGGTTAGCAAAGATATCTGCTGGTTATAACAGTGATCAGCAGATTAATAACAAGCCACTCGCGGGCTAACATGGAAGCATATGATTGGCAGTTCAGTTAATGGGTAAAAATTGCATAAGCCCTGAATGAATGACAATTACACAAATAATACATGAATAAGAATGTGCAGATCTGAGCTACCAGCATTAAGCCATAAAATATAAGTGTGTATGTGTGCAAGGCATTAATAAGATCATGTGATACAATATAGTGATAAACATTTGGATAAGGCATAAGCAGTGGGAATAGTGTGATATTCCAAGTCCAGGATGGGGGAGGGGAGGGGGGGGGG
>JAOQGN010023869.1:0-13211 GCA_027564295.1 Himantozoum antarcticum
ACAATGTTTAGAACCAAAGACAGTGTATTGTATGCAATGGCTCTATAATCTATACTACATAGAGTTAGGCCTAGTCCAAGCACTCGGGTGAGGCAAAGATGTCTGCCCTTTTTCTTTGCCTCCACCGTTCATGTTGGGATAGGGGCAAAGCAAATGGGGTTAGACAACTTCGCCTTGTCCACGTGATTGGACTAAGGCCTACATACCATGTAATGTCATTCATGAGTGCGGTGCCATTTGACGTCGTCCAGCTTCCGTCTCCTGACATTTTCATATCTAACCAGACATTTCTCTGGAGGTTTTCTTGGACTTCTGTTTGTCTACAAAATAACAAAACGTTAATGACCAATTCAGAATAAACATCATTATTTGTTGCACAGGCAGCAAATGTAAAGCTAACTTGACTTTATCATTACTATCAGTACTTGGCACTGGCTGTAACTTTGAGTAATACTGCATAAAATAGGCCACTGTAAAATAGGCCACTGTAAAATAGGCCACGGTAAAATAGGCCACTGTAAAATAGACTGTACTGTCCCATAGGGTGAGCAGTGTGACTTACTGGGCAAGTTGCTGGTCAGCATTCAAAATGTCAGGAGTTTGGAACTCACTCCTGTGACCTGACTGCCCATGAGACTTATAGGGGCCTACTGAGATGTAGCAGTATCATACACAACATTGGTTCCCAGTTTTTTGCAAAGCATATATTGAAGTGAATTAAAAATGTTATATGACTATTTTGTTACACTACTGAAGGGCCAGCATGCTTGCATGTAAGGCTGCAGCATGGCTCATTGGCATCCAATTTGGCTCAATTACTAGAGTGACAAGGGAGAACAATTTTGAAATAAAACATCAAGAAAATCAAAGCAATTATCCGCATCTTTCACACCTTTGACACAGGTGTTGAGAGGTAAAATCCATAGATTCAGGAGAGTTTTATAAGACCACAGCAATGTTAGTTTTATGCAAGGCATAGTTATTTGCTTTTGTCATTATGCTTGTATAAACCTTTGACATATCAACTGAAGAATGCTTGAACATATGAAAGTGTAGAATGTGGTTAATAACTCAATAATCACGTCAATTAGTGGCAAAAATAACAAATTAATTTAATAGTGGGATCAGTATATGAATATGAGTAGATGAATAGACAAGTATCATGTGCTGTGTCAATACTATATTACTATAATACACTTGAGATTTCTCAATATGTACATATTTTAACTATTGTGTCCTCGGGAGGACACAGTCATAAAGCTGTGGCCCTAGGGGTGAGGCTATAGGCACTATTGGAAAAGAGGATCATTCAGAAAAATCATAAACAAATTCAAATTTGCGGAATTTTCAAAACGTTCAAAATCTAGAAATTATACATTAAAAAATTTAAAATAATCTGAAATCAAACATTTATAAAATAAATACCAAATGGAGAACTAATACAGTGAAATTGGGTGGTCCAAAAGTGCAACGGCTAACAAAATTAAACTGACGAATAATCATAACATACATGTACATGTACATGTAAATTGTAATATCAATAGCAAGTAACAATAAATAATAATATCAATTGTCATGCACCCAACTTACATTGCATTTGAAATACTAGCAGTCTCCAGTTGGTTTTTAGGAGAAGGCATGTATCCACCCAAATGCCTGCAAGCATGTTGGGCGTCAGCAAATGTTGTCTGTGTGTGAATATAGTAGTAGCAGCTATTACTACCATCAGTAGAAATGATGTCAGGAATCCATCCTGTCGGACATGGTACTATGGTAATTATTGAGCTGACGGGGCCACAACATCCTGAAACACGAATAAATATATAATAAATATAACAATTAGAAGGCCTCCTGCACCGCTTCATGAAATTATCAGACACACGTTTAATAGCAATATACATAAATAATATATGATATTATATAAATTATATATAATGCATAATATAAAATATAGATTATAATGACATGTACATGTATATATCACTCAAAGCAACAAAGTTGTATGTAGCAAAAATGTACTGAAAAAAGGTACAACGCATAAAAGTTATTTTAGCTAACATAAAATTAAAAGATTAAAAATATATGATTAAAATTAATACATTGTAACAAAATGTGCTGGAATACAATAAATTCATTTAGGTGGACATAGCCTTAGCTTGTGACCGTCTGGACTGGACAACGGGGGTACAGGCAGGACAACGGGGGTACAGGCTGGACAACGGGGGTACAGGCTGGACAACGGGGGTACAGGCAGGACAACGGGCATTTTCCACTAATACTTCAGTCATTCAACAAGTTGAGCGTCCATTGTGTACATGGACGTTGTATAACCTGAAAGATTTGGCTACTCTTACAGGTTTGTAAAGAACTTAAAATATAAGGTAGCATTTCGTTCCATGAATTTAGAACTAAGTCTCCAGTCAATTATACCATATATTACCAATTTAGATAACAAACAAGAAGCCAGGCTTGAAGGAAAATTATGTATTTTAGAAATCAGGATCATAATCATAACCTAGATACTGTTGACCTAGATAGTAGACACTGTTGACCTAGATAGTAGATACTGTTGACCTAGATAGTAGATACTGTTGACCTAGATAGTAGATACTGTTGAAGCTGAGCGTTGTACCCGGAGCCGTATAAGTAACTATATAACCGTAAAAGTAAGTTACTTATACGGCTCTTGGTTGTACCCTGGCGTATAGTGGAGAGATAACGTAACTCCATGGTTGTGCCCATAGCTAATATATATTAAGTCTATGGTTGTGTCCTATAACCAAAGTTCCTAGATATTGAGGGATATTTGCTATAACCTTTTTTATAACCTTTTCTATAACCTATTTTTGTTTACTACCATGAAAATGAGATTATGTGAGATAATTGAACATTAAATATGGTTACAAAGCGCAAGTTAATTCAAAATTACCATATTGGAGAAATATTGAAATATAAACAAAGTTTTAATTGCATCTTCCAAAATTACCAACTATTTATGGATAAACTAACTGTTTGGCCATTCAATTTCCTAACAATAGAGATTACCATCTAATACTTTCATGTGAAAAAAGGTATGCATATAAGATCAGATAACAGCACAATATATTAATGGATTGCGACTTCAAAATAGCGTAACATCCTGAGGCAAATGAGTTTACAGACACAGGAGCAACGCCAGGGGAATTATCTGATCTAGTTTTAGCAAACAAATGTCTAGTTAGCAGTTAGCTCAAACTAAGCACTGGGAGATTCAGTTGTGTATCATAATTATGGGTCCTGTAGGGTCTTTGTTTATGCTAAATTCCCATTACTGTGACACGGCATCTCTCAGCCTGGGCTCCAAGACATCTCTCGGCAATGGACATGTGGAAAAGGAAGCCCTTCCTTTCAGTGGAAAGTGTTGGAACACAGACTAAGCATGTATCAGAATACAATGTTTTTGGATTCTTATTGAGTGTAATATTACGACTAGTAGTGGTCAAATGTTATATTTACTGTTACTTTTATTAGTGTGTTTGTGAGTGTAATGTTACTTTTGTTAATGATGCTTGTAATTGGGTGTAAAATTGCACGTAAAGCACACTTTTGTCTATTTTATTTAGTCACGCTGACACTCCATGTGCTTGATAAAGAACTCTTCTATCAACCATGCCTGACAATACTCTCTAGATCCACATCCACCTATATACTATATTATATAATACTTATGTCGGTATTATATATATATTATACATGTATTTATGTCTGTATATGTTTATGCAATATGTTGGCGCTTAAACTAACAAAGCAGTGCTCGATAACAAGCCAGAGCGAAGTAGTTGGTGAGCAAAGAAATGAAAGTTATGATTTAGAAGCAATTTATTACTACTGTAGTTCCATGTACTACTACTAGTTTCATGCATGCACTAAGGCAATCTTCAGATATCCTTTAAAATTTAGAGTTAAACAGTATATTATTAGTGTGTAATTATATAACCATAAAGGAAGGCATTATGAAAAGGCACAAATGGGTATTAGTATTATAACCAAAATATTACAGGATAATCAATGGTTGCCGATGAAAACTTTATGTAGTGGGTATTCTGTGGTAAATTCTCTGTCTATGATTTTAAGGAATAGTTTACCCGAGGATGGTTGAGATGCTTTTACTAAACGGGGGGGAGGGGGAGGGGAAGTTGTACCAGGTGGCTTTTATGTACGGCATCATTTAATTTTGGTGTTTGGTGTTGCTTTTGCTGGGTTGAATTCTAATTGGTGCGTGTACCCGTAATCCCTCTGATTGCAATCCAACTCTCCACTCCAACAATGAGTAAATCTTCAATCACATCATTAGTTTATTAAATTATTAATATAGAAAGCAGCTGAGGTAAAATTAAAGTTGAAAGCTTCTGTTATTTTGTGAAGGATCAAAGTACTCAGAAATCGAAGTGGGTAGCCAGTACCTATTGTTGTCATTGACAGGTAGGTGTTAATGTCAACTCAGAGCTATTAAAAAGTCACCTGCTACTTTTGAACATGCATTATTATTCACAAGTTGAAAGGTCAAAGATGCTGCACTATAAGCATAGCTTTGGTTCTCTTTCCTAGGATTAAATCACCACAGGATATTGTCATCGAAAAAATGATGTGGAATTTTGTTGATTTAACACCATTGGAAATAAAGTTATGCAAGAGTGCAAGAAATGCTATATGCGGTATTATATATATATATATAATACCTTTCTGGTTTACCTATTGCGGAATAGGTAAACCAGAAATATTAAGACTCAGAATCTATATGTAGATATTATTACAGCCAAAACACTCTAAAATTGCAGTACATTTTTGACATTAAGCGATGAGCAATGAGCGATATAGCGATGGTTTTGGCATAGAGATGGTTTTGACATAGAGATGGTTTTGACATAGAGATGGTTTTGACATAGCCATATCTTTACATGCACAATGGTTTTCACATTTTCACCTACAACCTGTAGCCAAATTAGGTCTACAGAAAATATATAATTTAATTTAAAATAATTTGCTTTCGCAGCCGTTCATATCTAGAGCTTATTTTTTTGACAAGACGTTAAGCAAACTCTATACTAGAAATACTAAACCATACATTGACCACAGCAATGACTAGGGTACTAATATAATATGCATATTCATTAGTATTCATTAATAAGTGAACATTGAATGTACATGTAATTGCTTGTGCATTAAGTGTGATCTACATGCATGTATAATATCCCAATATGGTGGGATATTTGTTATATAGCAGGGCTATTCGCAGTTGGCGTCCGAAGGGAGATGGGGAAGCAAAATCGCCAATGGATAATGAGCAAACGGTAGAGAGCTCCCCTCCAGATTGGGGGACACGACTTGCATTGACAGTTAGGTCAAACTGGAGAGCAGCGTCATACATAGACACCTAGACGTGGACACCATACATTTAGTGTGATGTGTAAACTCTGGTGTCTATATAGGGATGAGTTAAGAGTCAAACAAGGACAAATTTATAGATATATATCATTTTTAATTCGGTCAGTTAAACTTAGACTTAGATTTTGGGAAGTTGGGGTTTTTGCGTCCCAAACAGAAATTGGAAATTTAAGAGCACCTACCGGACAGGGAAGGAATTTTACCAATTGATGAACTGTAACATAATATAGAGCAAAGGAACAAGCATTGCCTTACCTAATATCATATACAGTAGTGTGTAATCCACAGCCATCATTATTCAGTTCAGCTCCTCTCTTTCCTCAAGAGAATTTCTCACGGTTTTGATGTTTACATGAGTTATGTAAATAGATGTTATGACTCCTTGTAATAAATTGTGTTGTGTAATAATTACTTATCTTTGATAACTAAGCCTGTTCAATGTCTCCCGAGAGCATTTGCTGCCTCTGCGTATAAGAGCAAGAATGCTGTCAGCTATTATAATTATTGACATGCACTGAGTAGGATAAGCATAGCCCTAACATCAAGAGCTCTGTACTAGTGGTAGGGAAGGGGCGTGAAATCTCCTCCCTCAACAACAGTGCAGAAGTTCATGCAGAGGTTTAATGCATTGTCTTGAATAGAATGGCTCAAGTCATAAGTAATGCATCATTGTTATTGGTTGTACAAGTGGAAAATACAAATCTACTGTTGTTAATGTTGATGTAATGTATCTATTAATCAACAGACAATCATGCGAACCAGTGGTAATATAAAAATACTATAATAAAATGTAGATACAACATGTAGTATAAAAGGGTAAAATAAATCGGCTTCATGTTCGCAGCCTTGTCGGGTGGCCTCTCTTACCCACAATCTTAAATGGTCAAAAAGTTTGGAATAAAACTAGTGTTTTCTGTTTTCATTTAAATATTGCAAGTTGATCAAGTATGACATAATGCCCTTAGCAAAGTTTACCCTAGCTACATATGACTACAGCTACATATACATATACCTACAGCTATGTATAACCACAGGTATGTACATGTATAACCACAGCTATGTATAACCACAGCTACGTATAACTACAGCTACATATTATAACTACGTCTACATATCACTGTAGCTACATATAACTACAGCTATGTATAACTACAGCTATGTATAACTACAGTTACATATAACCACAGCTACGTATAGCTACAGCTACGTACTGCTACAGCTACATATAACTATAGATACATATAACTACAGCTACGTATAACTACAGCTACGTATAACTACAGCTATGTTAGCTTGGGCCCATGCCACACTGGGAGTAGTGCTATCTTGGTTGGGATGGTGGTGGCTCAACGCCACGGCCGATCCGTGGGCACATAACTTCCAATTCATGTGACTTGATAAGCCAGGCTACAGCTACGTATAACTACAGCTACATATTACTACAGCTACATGAAACTACAGTTATGTTTAACTACAGCTATAAACTACTAATATGATATAATATCCTACAATAAATGTGACCTGCTTCCGTATTCACAACATAATTTCAGCCGCTATTCAGCAAAAATCCATTTTTTTAGTATTTCAGTAGCATTCTCAACACTTTCAATGGGGCTTTCCTGAGAAACAGAACTTGGCACCAGATGCAAATCTTATAGGAGGGACGTATACGTATGCCATACACCCCTCCTATAAGGTATATGCTTGTCTGATGGTGTTTGTTTCTATTGTTGGGAATTCAGAACCCGTTAAATATCACTGGTCAGTCAGTACTGCTATGTGTAACATTTTGATAGTGCAAGCTATTCTAATTAGAACTAATATATATATATACTATCTGTAGTTCCAGAAGTTCATTCTCCACATCTCCCTGACCACTCCCTGAACACTCCCGTCAGTCACAATTGGTTCATTCTCTACCTCCCTATTTTAGTAACCATAAGTCACAGCCACGTTTCCACATCTGGCTCATGGCGCTACGTACATCACTGTCAAGCCATGCCGAGTCATACTAAATTATGTCAAGTCATATCATGTCAAGTCACATCATGTCAAGTCATATCATGTCAAGTCATATCATGTCACGTCATATCATGTCAAGTCATATCATGTCAAGTCATATCATGTCAAGTCATATCATGTCAAGTCATACCATGTCAAGTCTTATCATATCAAGTCATTCTGAGAAGCGTAGCTGCTGCAAACTCTTCTTATTTAGACTAGATCTTGTGGTGGTTGCCCGTAGTGGCTGTGTACAAAAGTTCACCCGCTTATCAGTTGCAGTCTCTGATGCCCCATCACTAGCTCTACGGGGTGGGGTGAGATCTGTCTCCCTAAACGAACTATTGGTTAGCTTGCTACCAGCTCCTTGAATGTTGTGAAACTTGCTATTCCCTCTTTGCTATAAATAAATATACAGATAAACGGAGGGTATTCCACCAAAGATACTGAAACAAAATTATCAACATTTAGGTAACAAAGCTCTGTATACCTGCTGGACAATGATTATGATAGACGTGTGCTGAGGTAAACGTGTGCTGAGACCTGAGAAATTTCTCCAAACTCCTACGATTTAGCTAGTTTACTTAGCTTAGCGCCTAAGTAGTGTGTGGGATCAGTGTGTGCAAGATATTCACTGAAACATCCTACATCAACATTGCTGTCCCTACAACATTTCATTGGACATCAGACAGCAGGCATCTTTAGTACACACAATTATATTACAATTATATTACAATTATATTACAATTATATTACAATTATCACTATTTAGTCATTCATTTTCCTTCTTTGCTAAAGTGAAATATTCTGGATTAGGTAAATAATTTCACATTGCCTTTTAGCTACATGCATGTCGTCATGTGTGGCAAAGTAAAACATGCAAAATACAATGCAACATAAAATGTCATAAGTTAGTCAGACCAGCTATTCTCAGAAATAAAATTGTATACCAGGCGTTGTATACCAGGCAATTATATACCAACTGTCACTAGAGCGCTGTATACCAACTGTCACTAGAGCGCTGTATACCAACTGTCACTAGAGCGCTGTATACCAACTGTCACTAGAGCGTTGTATACCAACTGTCACTAGAGCGTTGTATACCAACTGTCACTAGAGCGTTGTATACCAATACCAACACTGTTAATGTTTTTGTTTTCAGGCTTATGTTACGTTGTATGCATTGTAATAACTTTCTGTAATTATCTACTAATGGAAACAATCAGAAGATTATTTGTTTTGTTACTGTTCCTTTAAAATTACACACCCTAGCACCAGCAGTGCAGTTGTAGTCTGCATTCGGAGTTGTCACTTCACAATCACAAACTTTGTGGTAAGATAACTCCATTATGAGCATGCAAGTACCATAACAACATGGCTAACCTGACCCATCTGGTTAGGTATTAAATTTTCACAACTTTTCCATGCAATTTGTTTGCTATTTGATTACATTCATAGTCAGCATGAATGGGCCAAACCGGAATCCCGGTAATGCATTCCCATATTCAAACGTATATCATACCCATACGTATATCATAATCCCATTCCCATATTCAAACGTATATCATACAAGTACCAATCAATTTTGCGAAAAATCAAAACCATGTTGCGTTTACGAAGGTGTAATGTATTATCAACCAAAGCTAAATTTTAGAAAGGTAGGAATGACATGGGAATGTAAAATCCGTAAGCTATAAATAAATGACATGACACCCCAAAACATGAAAATGTATTGCCATTTGCACTTACTTTATGCAGCGTGAGAGTATCGGTAGGGCTTGGATGCTGCTTGTAGTATGGAAACTTTTTGTATTCACTAGCAGATGGTGTCTTTGCCTCAAGAGTGCTGAAAGGTTCGAATGCTGACTGCCTCTCCGTGCCTACGGCAGCATTCTTGTGTACGGGTAGATGGGGTGGCAGATCTGTCGAAGTAGTAGGGAAAGCTGGGTTCACTATTGTAGTCCTAGAGTAGCGCATGTTGTCAGCCTCTGCGCAGAACACAAACAACATTGAGGTTTGGAGAAAGCAGGAACACAAGCTACATGTTAGATGTAATAGCATAGGGCCCTTTATGGTGTGCTATTATAGGAACGCAAAGCAAGCTACATGTTAGATGTAATAGCATAGGGCACTTTATGGTGTCCTATTATAGGAACACAGGCAATGTTGTACTAACACAGAGCTCTCTATGGAGTCCTGTGATAGGAACACAGGTAATGATGTACTATTACTAGATGAATTGCCCATACTAGCGAGAGCTTTCACGATCAATATAAGCATTGCGTTGATGTTGACAATACAAAATATGGTATCCTCACAAACTTGTAATACAATAGCTTTAGTTTAATGTTGAAATAATTAATAAAGTATTCTTTAATTTTTATTAAATAAATTGACCAGACAATTTGGCCAACATAATCATAATCGTTATATATTTGAGTTAATGAACTTGTATTGACATTGACAATATAATATGCCAATATTAATTTCCTCTCAAAATTTTATTAGCTAATGTGACATCGCTACGTGTTAGGGACGTCCCCGGGTTGTCAGCACATATTACCAACTGAATATTGGAAATACATTCAAATACAAAGAAGATCCAATATTGTTCAGTCAACAAAGAAGATCCAATATTATTCAGTCAACCCTATGTCATGTCTCCATCGTTCCAATGTAGTTTATAGGAGTTGTGTTCTTTCTAATAATAGTCAAATATATTTTCATGCAATGCAAGCAAAGCATCGTCTCTTAAATTTGGCAAAACATGCTCTCACAGCCTAGTGTTTATAGTATTGTGCATCGGATATTAGCGTAGTGTCTGCCAGCAGGTCAAGTTTTAGTCAGAGTGCGTACGCATAACTCTCCTTCATTCGGGTTGGCAATGCAAACCTAAATAGCATAAGGATATTCCTCACTGAAATGGGTTATTTTGAAGATTCAAGATAATATAATTTGTTCTATGGCAACATAGTGATAGATGAGTTAACTTTTGTGCATTAACACGTGATCTTAAAGAATTGAGACCAAAGATGTCATTGAAACATTAAATCAAATTGTTTTACTCCATTACATTTCCCAACAAGCAAAATGATGCTATAAGATCGTTCTATGAATGTTTTTCTTACAATGTTATTCATTTTGTAGCTATGTACAATGTAGTATTATATTTTATTTTAGGATTTATTATATTTATTATGCAACAATGCGGTCTTTCATTCTGTGGGCTCGCCTGCAAATGGCAGGAATATTTGACCGATGTTATCTGGCCTTATCTGGATATTGTGCCACATGTTTTGAGGAAATATTGCGACAATTAGCCAGCATCAGTCTAGTGGTGCTGCCTATAGAGGTGAGGGAATAGCGAACACTGCACAAGAGTTAAAGCTCAATCCACAGGTTAATATGTTAGAACATTTGCAGTAGTCTAGTCTCAGCTTCCAAGCTTTTGATGGCATTTGACACACATTAACACACATTAACACATCACTCTCTCGCCATGCCCGCAAAAGGCTTGGACACCATGCTAGCAATAGTATAACATAGATAATTATACAATGCGACATGATAAAAGTGAACGATGTATTCGCTCACTTCAATGATGTCAATGTGGATATTAATTAATCTTGTGTATGTAGGCTATATAAACAATGGTATGATTTAACAGTGACAACAAGTTACATAATATTATTGATTTTATAGTATAGAGACGAGTTTATTTGATTTCCTATAAAATTACTCTTGCAGAAGTGAATTGGTAGCAATATTCATCTATTTTTAATCTATTGCCTCTGTGTTGGTGACTTGCTGGGTAAATTTAGCAGGTACGGTACAGGATGTATTATTTATTGTATTATTGCAATTTAGAGATGTGGAATTGTCTGCTCTTCAGCAACTGGGCATACAACTCCAACACATTCTACCCCCACGACTCGATGCCACAGAAAGTAGCAATAAGAACTTATTTTTTAAATTAAATAAAAGCAAATTAGATTTGGTTGAGCACACTGCAGTCCATTTAAGTCATAGGCAATTGCCACTGTACATACGGGACTGACCTCACTCGACTCCTAGGTGACGAGATTTTTTTCGTTTGCTTTGATATTATTTTAGGTGGTAATCCAATAGCTGAGCTATTTGAGCTATCCAATTTGACTCTGCGTCTCTACTCAAGGAGTTCATGTAGAAAGCAGCATCTGTGGGACTTTTAGGCACAACATGAAATACTTTGAATTTGACTTGAAAACCTGTTGCGTGTCGTGTCGGTGGGCTGTCTGCCCACATTCCCTATGCGATTAGTTATGTGGACTCTGGACCAAGATGTTCTTGTACGAGTCCTTGGGCAAGATTCTTAGCCCTAAAGTTGCTTTCTGTGTTCTGATGAGCAGATAAAATACTGGAGGCCGCGTGATTGTCTCTCATTAACTCACATAATGGTTTAGCACCGAAAACATCACAAACAAAAGCTACACTACATCCACTGTTGCCTCATTTGTCTTAGAATTTTAATTACAAATCTAATACACTAATACATTTTAACAAAATTAAAATTTAGAATAGTTATTTGAAACTACACAATTAGCTAATTGGTGTAATGGATGTGAGATTACATCTTATCATAAACACACGATATACATGTAGGTCACTGAACTGCCATCAGTATAATTACATTTCCATCATAGGAATAAGTATCCCAAGTTTAATATAAGTTAATGTTAAGTGAAGATACATCTCGAGTAGGGAAGAGGCAATACACCAAGAAAACCTACAACCACAGTGCAATACTTCATAGCATAATGTCTGCAGATTGCATTATGGGAGAGCTTTTAAACACTAAATTTTGTTCCACTAGTTGCGTTCCATATATCGGCCATTTCATAAAATCAATTACAGAAACATAATATAGCCTAACTCAAAACATTTTCATTAACAAGTTTAATAGTAGCAGCTGATTATTCTATTTCCATTGACTCTATGTAGAAAAGTACTGTATTAGAATCTATTGCATTGCATTATAGTACTGAGTTGGGGAACGTATTGGGTTGAGGGAACCATATTAGAACTTATTGCATTGAATCACAGAATGGGTAGTGTGATGAAAATCCCATTGTATTGTAGAAGTGGCATATTGCCTCTCACTACTACTAGTTCATAATGCTATCACGCAACTGAACTGTATTACTAATGCTTAGAATTAAATGTACTGTATATTTGAGGTTACCTTCTCTTTTAGATTTGGCTTCTGCTCGCCTTCCACTGATCTCATTAGCCACAAAGATAAGGGTGGGGAGCAGGAAGTCCAACATTAGTATTATATAAAGCACAAATGGTATACTAGGCTCAGCAATGCTCTTGTCTACATAGAACCCTGTAGAATACACCAAACAGGAAATGAGAGGCAGGTACCGATATGTTGGTATCAATATGCAGGTACCGATATGCAGGTACCGATAAGCAGGTACCTGCAGCAGATGTAATACTTATAGTACGATAACAGCTGCAGCTACTTATAGTACGATAATTTATCGTACTATAAGTTATCGTACTTATAGTACGATAACTTCCATGCATAGCACATAATTTATTCCTGCGTAAGTCAGACCATCAGTAGGTGAAAAACTAAATTATCACTCAACAAGATTATTCTGCTATGGATAGCATGTAGAGTAAGATACCAGTTTCTATGAATAGATGCTAACATCGCTGGGCAATCGCTGGGCAATCGCTGGGCAATCGCTGGGCAATCGCTGGGCAATCGCGGGGCAATCGCTGGGGAATCGCTGGGC
>JAOQGN010023980.1:0-13204 GCA_027564295.1 Himantozoum antarcticum
ATCTATCTTTTTTATCCTACTTCTGTAAACTGCAATTTTATCAAAGTTGTGATAGCAGTGGTAAATATCCTCAATAAAGATGTAATAATAAGTGCTTTTGCATTGATGAAAGCAGCCAAACTTATTCATTTTTATTGGTTTTTGTCTTTTGTTTTCCATTGAGCAGATTGGCAATGACACCCTGCTAAAAGCAGTCAGTATGGACAACCTTGTCCAGCACGATGCCGTGTTGGCGACCGACAGCGTCGAGCTGATATCTTAGTGCTGAAACTCTCCAATGAAACTACATTTTGTTTCCCTTGTAGCATTCCAGGTCACAATTTCACAAAATACATTGGTACATTGCATCACAATTTAACGCAACTGGAATTGTAAAATATGTACCGTATTGAAAACCGTACTATATTGTGAAAATGGTTTATTGTCACATGGTTATTCACAATGCATATGCCAGTGCCATGTCTAGCCATGCTATCACGCCGATGGTCCCCATCACCTATTTTGTCTTGTTTCCATATATTATTCTTGTGTTATTGTTGAAATAATTCAGAAAGCAGATGATTTAAATGTTATACTGAAATATTCAGCACTCTGCAGTTGATTTGACATTGACTGGATTGCTAATAGTTGTAGCTCTCATCTGCTTTGTTACAACCCATAAAATCTCACCTTAACTCCATTTCGTTATACCTTCACTGGCTCAATGGGTCACATAATTAAACTAGACTCAGTGCATCAAACTATTTCAAAATCTTGTTTGACGTGTTGAGTCAGGTCCTTTACTGGTACCTCAACTGTTGCTGGAGAGGTGGGCAAATTAATTAGCTTGAATTTCTGATTTTAGTCTCAAATTACTCACTTGAGGAAGGGCAGTACATGCTCTAATCGACCCCTTTACGGCGATTACCAAATAGGGAAGCAGCAGTATTGTATACCATTTCTACAAGATGTTGTACATGTATGACACATGATTAAACTAAGTTCCTCCACATCGGAGTGAGTACTCTTATCGGTAGCTCTCACACCGATATGGTGGGGTCTCAAGGGGTCAGTGTACACCACCCTACCTATTTTAGCACATCTTTACAAAGCTGATAGTATATGGCTGTATTTCGTAGGTACTAACCAATGGAAAGAGAGTGATAGCCGATACATTTAAGGTCATGTTCTCCAAGAAATGGTTTGTATGATTTATTTAATAGCATAAATTATAACATCTCCACATCTCATTATGACATCCGCAAGCGTCGTAAATAATAACTATTGCCATTGTGTTCCGAATAGCGTAATAATATATCTGGTTTGGAGAGTGTCTAGTTAGCCTGTCTTGACATGCTTTGTTTTATTCAAAAATTGGCAAAGATATTAGGAGTTATCTACGTGCAGCGGTGGATAACACTTAGTTCATATTTAGTATTTACCAATGGCATATCCTTTCCCCAGGATAGTGCATGTAACTGGATTGACCAAGATGACAGCATTAGTAATATGATCAGTGTTATGGTCCAGGCCACATGGCTTCAAAGATGCTTAGTTCGTGTTAGATGACATGGCGCCCAATTCTCGACGCAAGAATTGAAATAATTCAATGCCGCAAAATTTCATGAAAATCTACTCTTGACGTGTTTTTAAGAAACTGAATTTCAGCTGCAGCAATAAAATGGCACACAAAAGTTTGAGTGGTAGAGTTATAGTCCACTCAAAAATAGAAGACATTTAAATGTAACAACAAACTCAGTATTTTGTAGATGTTTCCCAATGGAAGAACTTAAATAGCTGTATCTGCATTTGCCATTTGATCACCGACTCAAAACTACATTGAGTGATGTTCTTATTTTTCCCTGTAAATATGTGATGGTCACAGAATTTTATTTTAAAGGCTTTATTCTATTTTTGGCGAGCACATAATTACGTCATTTATCTATGTGAAAAAGAAATAATTGTTAAATATTATTTATATAATTCATACTTTAAACTATCTTACATCTCATGCAGTTTCTAGAGTTCTGAGTTTTACCTTATATAGTACAAAATTATGCATTTCAAATGTGTTCGTCTCACATTAAAGTCAAGCATGTGATCTTCATCTTGTAATTAGTTAGTTAGGATGCCAGTTGCTAGTCTAGGAATGCATGTCTAATAAATTATTTTTATGTCTAATATTAAAAGTTAATACGAGAAGCATGTTCTAGTTTAAAATTAGTTATCATTTAAAACCAACAGTTTCAACCAAGAATCCCTTGGTCATCATCATGATATAAAATATAAACTCAACATTTTCTTTAGTTTCTAATTTATACCCTTATACCCGAGCAAGGGATTCTCGGCCAAAGCTGTTGGTTTTAAATAACAACTAATTTTAAATTACAACATGCTTTTAGTATTAACTTTTATCATAAAGCTACTTGCCCATATACACATTTTCAGATGTCTGTTTAATAGATAATTATACCGCTCTACATTTTTTGATCGGGATTGGTACATTTACTGACGATCCTGCTCCTTTGCCTAGGATCGAAACCTGTATCGGACGACGTCCGATACTACGTAATGCGTCCGATGGGCATATTATCTAAACGTCTAAACTAGCCTTTAGCCTTAGAGCACAGAACAAGTAAAGAACATTATTTTGCAGTTGTCCTATATTTTTGGGTGCAACACAACTCCGCAAGCCAACACACACATGCCACCTAGGCCACGCCCACAAACGCCGGCTGTCAGCTATCCTGGGGAAGGTATTTCATTGATTTGAGCAAAGTAAAGGTTGTCAAAACAAGCTAGAATTGTCATAATCGCAGTATTTGCATATTGGGAGTTGCCCTTCCCTTCAATGTATATATGCAATTTTTTCTAAATGCTTCAATCAATTAAATCTCTCTCCACTACTTCATTGATTATCTTTGTAGATACGGCGCAATCGATACAAGAGCTCAAAGCATTTCTATAATTCCATGGAAAACCGTTGATGAAGGAAATGTTGACACATTGGCAGCGACACCCGGCAAGTAAACCGTTGTCCACTGTGTGGTATATTACAAAACGTGCTTATTGTTCAGCCAATCAGAAACATATTAGTATTAATATTACTATTCATGTTGCTAGATCGACATGTAGACTGTGCTACCACTAGGATTTCTTCGAATTAGATTGTGTTCCATGGTATCTTCAGAGAGCACTGGAGGTTGATCAGTTAGCCTCCCTCCCCCCAGCAGACTCCAGCTGATGCAGTTTCTCCTGTGCAAAGTGCATGTTTGAAATAACTTGCACTGGATATGATTGGACTACGGCCATTCCACAGTTTTTGTTTTGTAGCAATGTCTGCTTACAAATAGTGCACCTCCGCCTCTATTTATTTACATGTATATATTACCATTGGGGGACCCCTACTATTTGGAGAGCTTTTCATTCGACATTTGACAGTTGAATTAAGACAGTTGATGATACATTTTTGCCATGATTAGCCTAGCAATGCCATAGTTTTAGATTTTATTTGCCTATTTAATGCATTTTATATTTTTAATCTACACTCCATTTGTTACAAAATGTTTTAATATTTAATCATGTATAATAACACTTCATAATACATGATATACAATATACATGTACTAATAATACAATATAAAATAATACTTCATTGCATCTCTTCATTATTACATAAATTTAGATAAATAGACAATTTCATAAATTCAAATAAAATATCGTTGATTCGATTTGCATAAACGGATACCTTTGGTCCAATACATGTATAATTATTACAATATAAATGCACTAGTCGAAAAAATTAATTGCAAAGTGATGCAAAGAATACGTAGAATTGTATAAAATCACAAAGCAGATTCATATGCTGTGACAAGAGTCGTTGTGCTCAAGTTGAAAGGTCGTCAGTCGTACTGTACAACTGGCAGCAGCAGCAGCTTGGACAAGACGGCACTAACGTATGTGATAATAAATCTGAATAAAACTCATAGAAACCCGTTCTATATTAAAAAAAAAACATTATGGATCTTTCGTACTGGCAGTTGCACATCCATGTGCCATTAAAATAATAATTACTTATAGTTAATTATAGAATTTAAAACACATTCGGATTGTAAAAATTCGGATTAAAATAATTGTGTATCAAAATAGATTGAGCATTTAAAATTCTCTCACTTATTGCAATACTGGTTACTACATAACCATTCATAATAAAATATTATATCATACAGTAGTGATGAGTGATGATTTTGCCATTGATTATGATACAAGTACTATAATATATACCCGTCACCATAAAACACTAAAATTGCAAGTATCAATTAATGTCACGAACCTCACACATGACACACATGAGCATAATAACAAAGACGCACCTATGTTATTGTTCATGGCTGTTAAATACTTTAAATTAAAAAAAGTACAAATTGCATAAATGTCAGAGGTAATTTATCAAGGAAGATAAATTTTAATTATAATATCATTTTGTAAAGATAAAAGCAGTGAGTCATCAGGAAGTTCTCGACTAGTACCAGCAGCACTGTGACATCGTAACGAGGTGGTATCAACCTTGTTACTGCCTCATTGATGATCATCGGCTAGGCAGTGGTGACAGCTTTGGACAGTGGTGACAGCTTTGGACAGTAGTGACAGCTTTGGACAGTGGTGACAGCTTTGGACAGTGGTGACAGCTTTGGACAGTAGTGACAGTTTTGGCCAGTGGTGACAACTTTGGGCAGTGGTGACAGCTTTGGACAGCGTTGACAGTTTTAGGTGGGATTAACGGTTGAGCAATATTGATATGCAGTTGGTAGAGAAAGACAAGCTGCACACAAAAATTGTATAAGACAAACTAAAAGGGGCTGACAGTTGTTTGGCTGTCATGGATGACCAGCAGCACTAGTTTAAAAATACCCTGACTAGACTCAATAAAAATACAACTAAAATAGCCATGCATAGTAAATATTAAAATCTTAATAAGCTTTGGTCCATGCCACGTCCAAATCTTATCTTTCCCGAAGTATCATCTGCTATTTACCAAGACCCCAAGCTGGGCTACAAGTCCTTGATAGCTAGTACTACAGCATATGATACACCAGATCCTAATGTTAAACCTATAGTCATGAACAGTGACATCAGAGATCCAGCTAGCTCACTCTGCTGTTTATCCACTAACCTGTAACAGAGTAAACAAATGTGGGTATATAATAATGATATGTTTAACATTATTAATCTTGGGCATCAATGTTACAAACATTCAATTAACTTGTATTTGATCATGACTATAATTTATTAGCTTTCATTATAATGAGCTTTTTTTATAACTACTATTACATTACATTATATTATACTATATTATATTATATAACATGCTAACATGGTTGTGTACAATTTTATCAGTACAACCTGGTGATGACCATAATGTTTGAAATTTCTCTGAACTGAAATCGAAGTTACTCGTCTTATAATCAACTTGTAGCCCAAACCATCATTTTCAAACAATAATAGCTATAAGCTGTGCCAGAGTTCCTGGATATGATGGAAGGGGTCCTTACCACACCCAATCTATAAAAGCTCAAAAATACCGTAGTTACCAGGCAACTAGTTAATCAAGTTATCTAAGTAATCAAGTTAGATTTTCCCAATCAGTATTAAAAATGAAGACAAGTGGTGGATTTGCTAGGCTGACTGAGTTGGCTCTTTCACTCAGACACAAGCATACTCATTAGGAGTTGTCTACTCTCAGAGGTAGATAACTCCAAATAAATCTCTCAGCTCAATTTTTGAATGCAAAAGAAGACTTGTTAAAAATAACGACGCACGTGAAACTTTGCCCAACTAGGAAATAACCAGCGTGCTAGGATGAAATTGCAGGTGGCAAAGTGCCATGGCCCAAACTGAGAACTGCGACAGCAATCTTAGAACTAGGCTGCAAAAGGACATTGTTGCAGCATTACTGAAAACAACTATTGTACTGCCTATACAATCATGCTAATTTGCCAGCTATAAGCAAATTATCACTTAGGTTCAGTATTGCTGTTTTTAGCTTAGCTTGATGGAGTTTTAATTTTGGAATGCGATCACACGTCGTCAGGAGAAGACAACTTCACTGCCTACGTTTTTGTTCTAGATCATTGGTATGCGCAATGTTGCACCTACTTCGATAATATCAGGTACAAAATTAAACAGCAGCAGCTAAATGTTCAAACGTGAAAGCGTTGTTTTATAAATTTTACATATATATGTAGTCCTTGTTTTTCATAATAATTATAATTATTTAATTTTAACAGCAATACCACTTCAGCTAATCCAGTAGTCTTCTTTTCCTGTTTTATTTTCTCTTCGTATTGAACAGACCAAAACAATAAGTACATACAATAAACAAAACCTAAATCGAGTGGTAAAATCAGCAGTAGACTGTTGCCATGCATTGAATGATATAAATACTAGATTTGCCAAAGCATTTAGCAACAGATGTCTACAATTAATCTTTCATGACTCATATCAATGGACAAACTGCCACCAGAGAGGTTCAGAGCCATTATAGTGGAATCAGAGAAAAAGTCAGAGATATTAGTTTTATATCATTGTGAGAAATTTTTAAATGACAAATTATTTTTACTTTTATTTTTTGCCTGAATCACTCGATATCTTTTATACATCATGAATTTTGTCCAGATGGTTGTGCACACTTTATGTCTACAATACAACACAATGCAAGAATGATTTTTTACAGCAGCAGGGCTTTGTAACTTTAGAATAAACCAGAATACAAGTTGACACCATGATAATGAGTGTAACATTGCAAGATTATATTTTAATCCAAAACAGAAAGCTGAGTAAAATCCAGCCATCAAGTGCTGAGTTAGAATAGCTAGAGTTTATTGAATGGCAAGCCAAGTGTAAGATTAGGCTAGCTATTGGTTATTTGCTATGAATACAGCTTTGCATGCTTCAGCTGGTATATATACCGCCGTGTTCCGCAAATGGTCGTATTAAATTAAAGTGAGAGAGTTTGGCTTGAAACTGTCCACTGTCATCTACTTATCATTTGTTCATGTAAGTACTACTCGATACCAATGTTGATATCATTTCAACTCACCTGAATCGTTTCTTTTTGTTAAAATAGTAGTTTTAGTAATTTTTTATTAGTTGTATTTATGTTTTTATTAGGGTAATTTAAATTCAACATTTGAAACTGAATGATATTTCCGATTACTAAATTTGATTTAATATAAATTATAAGCGAAGGTTTCCTTCCATTTTTTCAGTATATCAATTTAAAAAGAGTGTCGCAATTTGCATATTTATGTGTAACATATTCTACGAAGACATATTCTCATAAAGGACTGCAAGATATGGTGGCTATGCCATAGACTGAGACTACGACAGAGTCATTGGATAACAGAAATGATTGCATGGTTATTGCTTTTCTGCATATGGGTCAATTTCATTTCTGCATTAGTATGATATAGATAAATTGAAGACGTGGACGGCTCCAAAGCGTTGTGGCTTATCTGTGTGGGACTTGTTGCATTATAAAATGGAACTGTAAAATGCATTGTAAACTTGATCCATTATTCGTTTGTGGTTTGGTTTATTAGAGCTGTGTATCGTATCAAAATTATCGTTAATATCGATATTTGTGTTCATATCGATATTGGTTGCAAGATATCGTTATCGTGCGGAGGTCAAACAATACAGACATGAGCTTAGATGCTATAAAATAAAGGCATCAAACGAAATATGTAATATCAAATGTTCCAAATAGCCATTTTGCAACTTCGTCGAGCAAAGTTACTATAATAAATCCTGTAAAATTATTAGAAAATAGCTTGAATATCGGGAATATCGTATTGCCAGTATTTATTGATATCGTATCGATATCTCACATTTGTCATATCGCACAGTTCTACGGTTTATAATGGGACTATCAAACGACCTTGTGTGTTTCAGTTATGCATTTTGGGTGACTATTGTATATCTGGTTACTAGAAACCCTTCCAAATATTTCGCTTTTGTTTTGTAGACCCAGTCTAGATCATGAATAATCCAGGTTACAAAGGAGGGAACGAGGAATCTATGGTGGCCAGACCATTTGTAGCAGCATACACACCTTCAGTAATACGGCTATGTAATGGAAAGGAAATAGATGACCTCATTACCAAGTTCATAGCGGAAGCCGTTGAGAGGGGCACAAGGCGAAGCCACGGCATTACATTATATGTAGTCTTCGGTTGCCAAACAGTAAACACAGACCTGTTTATAAACATGGTCTCTAAAATTAACAAAGGTCACAGTTCGGTTACACGTACAGAGTTCTATATCAGCGAGAGGTCAATGAGAGAGGTTGTACAGACGGCAAGTATGGAGGGTGACCTTGAAGAATTGACCTGCTCGTCCTCTACGATTCAGTTCTACTGTCCACCCATAGACAAGCTGATGAATTGCAGGTGGCTAGCGATAGCTGAGGAAGGCTGTGGGGTGGACATTTTGCTGACCTCTGCTGACCTCAGTAGGGAGCACATGAGCAGTGAGGATGCCACCAGCTGTCTCAATGCTGTCATGAAGTACACCAACATGAACAGACAATTCTTTCAGCAAAAATTTCTGGATTCCATTGAATATGTGAGTAAGGCTCAACTATGCACCCCTTACCAGGTTCTGTGTAACTTTGATAAGCTACAAATGATGCCTCGTATCGACATCTTTGGCCACCTGAACGAAGTTGAAATGTATGGTCTGTTCGAAGCATTCATTGATGAGTCATTGAAGCTGAATGCAAACTATGCCAAGGCATCGATGACTAACATTGTGGGTCTGTATATAATCTCTCCCCACTTTGAGCCAGACTTTCCGTACATGAAGAAGCAACCTCTGGAGACACTGCTGGAGCAGCTGGAATGTGGGGATACACGATACCAACCCCCAGCTATTCATGTGATACACGGAGGCAAGGCTAAAGACAAAGCCTTCATAGGACAGGTCGAGACCTCTCTTCCCAAGCTCCAGTTCGTTCCCATGGTCGCTGTGAGAGACTTTCACTGCAACGTTGCAGCTTTGGTAGACAAGTCGTCTCGCACAGCTGAAGTTATTGTCACTTCTGCATACTTTAACTCTATTCATATACGTAACCCGATGCAACAAAAACCAGAGGGAGATGATCGGCAGATAAACTGGGTGGCCAGGTACAGCACATCACTTACTGCGTTTTATTCACTAATCGATTCACTGAAAGATTGAATTCATTGAAAGACCCTTCAGAAACCCATGGGTTTTTTATACGCATATTTTAGTTTTAATATTTCCTGTTGTCTTCCTAACATTCCGTTTTAATACAATTTTTACAATTAATAAAAGTCCAACACTCCAAAACTTTTAAAATTTGATAATAAGTTACAATACCAAGCTTATAACGCAGTTCAAAAATAAAAGAAATATTATGTAGCAATAATAATAATGATATCAAAGTGAGCAGTAATATCAAGTGTATGTACTTACATTGGGGTAATCATCAAGGCTTGTGTAGAGAGGTAACCATTAGTGACAGCAAACAGAGCCATGAATATTATAGGATATACATCACTGTTGAAGACTACAGGTAGGGAACCTCTAGGCTGAGCATTGCACAGCGCAAACAAAGGTATAAATACTATACGTATTAGACTGCACACAGGTATTGATACTCCTGGCTTGGGCTATATAAATACAGAAGTAACAACATCAATTAAACGATTCAATTTCTGGTGAGGTCAAAATCTCTCTGCGAAGGATTCTTATACAAAATTCTAAAATTTCTCCTTGTGTTCTGATCAGCAGGTAAATACTGGAGGCCAGGTGGGTTTCCCTCAAAGAGTAGGCTGAGCCTACAACTACAAAGAGCCTACAACTACGTCAATTAAGTGAATTTCATAATTATGCCGCCCTGGCTGGTAGACACAATTATCCATCCATTGTGATAATTGTGTCTACAAACTTGGAAAACACTGGCAGAAATTTGTGTCGACCGTTTCATTTGTAAAATGCTTGTGTAAACTCAAAATAAATTTCACCAGTAATATTAGTACTAATAATGGGCATATATAATAGTCATTTCAAAATAAATCGAGTACTAGAAGCAAGATATGGGAGGAATATTACCTTCCCAGGATAAAGTAAGAGCGGAAGAGTACCTATATTTATAATAAAATCAGTAACTTCTATTAACCAACTAAATATACTAGTAAATAATATAATATTGCTCTACTAGTAAATGATATAAAAAATTATATATAATAAACAAATTATTATTTATTATATTATTTAAATAATTGAAATAGTAAATAATATAATATAATATAATAATATAATAACATAAATGATAACTTACAATGTTTACCGATCCAGCAAGTGTTCGGCCAGCCAGATCTCCCGCATTAAAAAGTAGAAAACAATAAAACGGCACAAAGTATTTTCCTACAACAAAATTATGTTTAAGTGTTCAAGATGTAAAATAACATAATCTGACAAATGTAACACATATTCAAACTTGCATAGATGTCGGCTCGAGTCTCACTAAGGAGCTGGAGGTTTTTACCGTAGAAGGTTTTCCACACCGATTGCCAATCAAACTAATAATAATATCAGTGGATTGGATTACCACTTAACACAATACACTTGGCAAGCCCGATATTATTATTATAACTTGTCTTGGATAATTTTGTTACTTGGATAACTTGGAAAACTTTGTTGCTTGGAAAACTTGGATAAACAGTATTACAGCCAGCTAAGATGTTCTGACCACCCTTTCCACACTAGAATACTGGTTAAATTGTCTAGACTCTAGCCGATGCCATTTAAACAGAGTTACTCACAATTTCTTAGTATAAGCGAAAGAACAGACGTTAGCAAGAATGCTATGGATAATATTACTATGTCCTGAACGCATGCTCCCCTTAACATTGTGACATAAATCATAAACCCACAAGCTTCATACAAACCTGTCCACACAGATCCACTGTCTTTATTCATAGATTGCACATTGGAGGTAGTAGCGGGGTACATGGCCATAGAGACAAAGAAAATGAATGCTACAGACAGAGCATATCTCCATATCTTCTTCATCACAGTTGAATATTGAGAGAGATATGACTTTGCAGATATTGCTGATTGACTGGCCATGAACATTCCTGTAAAAATAATAATGTAAATTTAAGATTGTTGATTCGGGCAAGTAATTATAGATAGAGTCATTAGAAGCATATTTAATATAGTTTGATTATACATTTTCTTCGCAACATTTCAAACGAATATTTCGGCCAGCGTTACTGCTGGGCATCATCAGAGTGGTGGCATAAATTGTTAAATACAATTGTTTGTTACAATTTTATTGTTACTAATCGTTACTGTTATTGTTTGTTACAAATTGTAGTTACAATTTATACCATTACTCTGACGATGGCCAGCGGTAAGGCTGGCCAAATTATTTGTTTAACATTTTATAATTAAACTATAATAAATAGGCCTCCCAGTAACTATTTTTATAATAATAGTGTAAATATTGCGAGTTGTCTTCCCATATATACCGAGAGGGCACGACTACACACAAAACACTTTAAAAACTGCTAAATACAAAACTAATAGGAAAAGGAATCTGCTTGTACTTACATTTATTTACAGTTATAGCTATTATTTCTACCTCTTACATCAGAATTTGCATAACAACACCCATGGTATAACGACTCATGCATCAGATATTAAAATTGAAGGTAAAAGGTAAAAGGCAAAAGTGGACCGGAATAAGCAGGAGTAGATATGGTCAAGTGGTTGGGACCACGGCATCTCACTTGTGATGCCCAGGATCTGATTACCACTGCAGTCAAAAGGTATTTCTCCCATAAGAGTCCTACACCAATATTCTAAAGCCCTGAGCACACTGCAGCATACCTTCGAGGTGCATAGGTAGGCATCACGTCAACTCGGCACAGCTCACTTTAGAACACACTGCAGCTGTCACCGCACAAGTCAGTTGCTAATCTAACAGTACTTGCATTGTCTGGCACTAAAACATCTTTTGCATAGTTTAGTTTGAAGGGTATTCCCCTCTTGTATAATATATGGCCACATATAATACAGTCAATACATCAGTGTGCAGGTTCAACAGAAAGTCAGTCGACTAACTCAGCTACTGGATTATCAAACAACAACAAAACAAATAACATTCCCAACAACAATAAAACAACTAACAACGTATCAGCAGTCTCCTAGCCCAATTTTTTATATAAATCGATCAGATGGTCTATTCAATAGTCTGTTTATTAATATTAATTATTGTTTATGAGGCAAGAGAGTATGTAGCTGATGAGTGCACCACTTTCTACCAGTAACCTGTTACATTGATTTAAACTGCCGGCTCAATTACATTATTGCAGTAGGAGAGAGATTGAGTAAGAAATCCTGATATTCCCTGGTTTAAAACTAGATCTTATTATTTGCTAAACAATATCAGTTTACAGCTAAGAGCACTGCAATAGCATAATTACTGGGCACTTACGGTGGGTTCTGTAGTAATGCTTTGCAAATTCCTACAACAATGAAGAAAACCAAATTTAACAATTTTTTTCTGCTACAAATACAATATCTCACTGATAATTGAATTAGATTGTTACAGAGTAAATGACTCCAATGTCAAACATTTCTTAGCAAACAAAATGGAATATTGTGTATACCGTATTGTCTAACAACCTCACACAACATAATGATTATCACCAAAATGTGACAAAAGAAGCAACAATAACAATATTTGTTTCTATTTATATGTAGTCTGGTTTATCTACCACCAGTTTACACTCACCAGTTTGTATAAGAATAGATAAGATATTAATGCCAGAACTACAACTATCACAGCCACTAGAAAATACCGGAAAGCTGCGGCTGTGATGTCGCCTCCTATAGAAATAGTTATGATATCTGCTATTGCAGCAAATACTCCTCCTAGACCCTGCGAATAGCCAAAATGGAATCCACAGTTACAAGCAAGAAGTAGTCAAAGTGTAATCTGCAGTATTACACTACTAGTAGTGAAATCATAATCCACAGTATACTATTGTAATACTTTTGTCTCCACTGGAAGGGTGGAGGAAAGACTATTATGGAGCACAGGCAATAATGGGGGAGGGGAGGGTAGGTCAGTTGTCTGTATTTACTCTAGAGGTCGGCCAAGTCCGACCTGGGAGCGGTCGGAGGGGAG
>JAOQGN010024091.1:0-13198 GCA_027564295.1 Himantozoum antarcticum
ATGACTCTACACTGGTACAGTCTGCAGGCCAGGGCTGCTGGACAAAAGGAGAATGGTAAGAATGCATCTACATAACAATATCCCGTAATAACATATCCCTGACACTGATATCACACAAAAGACAGAATGCGCATCATTTGTGAAAATAAGAACCTCAAAGCATACAGCAATGCAACAATGGCATACTAATAATTTTATAACATGCCTGCTTTATAATTTATAATAGCACTTCTAATAATATTATGAAACGACTGTGAAACTCTACAAATCAAGTGAATTAAATCCTTATCAGGTTTAAGTAATATTTCAGATGTGCTCAACATAAACGTCATATATATATACATACGTAATATATATGATGTATACTATGCATAATATAATTTGAATATTTGCTTTCTCTTTTACTAATATCATAATGTATAGTATATTTATATATGTACATGTATATGCATGCACAAATAATACGGAAATGTAAATGACATTTTAGTTGATATCAGATTGTGCAGTTCTATAAATTGAAACACCTGGATCTGCTGTAATTGGAGAATTTGGAACTACAATGTACGTGCACAGCACAATTTTGCATAGAACTGAAAGACTAGCACCAGTCCTTTTACAGGTCCACAGGTCCAGTTCCTTTTTATTTTACTATCTTCTGTCCATTCTGACCACTATCTCACCAATGCACAATTGCACAATGATATATTGCCGTATTTTACTCGCAACAAATAATTTTTCTATATTTCAAACCATAAGCCATCATCATCATTATGCTTACAGCTTAGAAATGGGGACTGTTATATAAAATGGCAGTCTGGTACATCTCACGAGAGATGTTGATAACGTCATAGTTTAGGTCTCTGTACATACAATTAAATACATGTGTATGAAGCTTTTCAACACTCTTATATATGCATATGTTCACACATGTTCAAAGTCAAACTGTTGAAACATATTTACGAATGCATATGTTTCAACAGTTGCCTAAACTATGACATTACCTTTATAACCAATATTATGGTGTTGCTATCCAAAATTGGAGGTTGCAAATACGGAGTTTCGAAATAGTGAGTATACAACTATTTTACTGCAAATAAACTCCAATTTTGCATAGAAGCGCCCTATACCACAAATAAAACTAACGTTATAGTTTAGGTCTCTGTACACACAGATATATTCATACATGTATGTTTCAACAGTTTGAACACCTGTATGCAACAGGGCTGGCGTCAACAGTTTGAATTGTATGAAATGCAATAGTTTGTGCACCGGGTTGATAGCATGGCTAAGTATATGCAATAGTTTGTGCACCGGGTTGATAGCATGGCAAAGTCTAGGCAATAGTTAGCGCAGTAGTCAATAGATATCTATCTGGTAAGGCAGTAGTCACTCAATAATTGTGGTGCAATTGCTTTGCAACTGCGCTATTTCTATTGCGTGCAATTATTGACCTCAGCCCCGGGCCTATGCAAAGTGTATACATTTGCATTCAATGTGTAAAATACATGTGTATGCAATCTGTATATACATGTACACATGTATACGGCTTCTCATGTCTATTCATCTGATGAAAAATTGAGACTGCATACATGGGTGTTTGTTGTGAAATCTAGTGCATAAGGTATTAATACATGTGTACACATCATTATGTTTCTATGTATAATACTTATGTTTACATATGCTTCATGCGTATACTCATTTTGTATACATATCTATACACACGTGTAAACATAATGCATGTTAAAAAACTTCAAACACATGAATCCAACTGCATATACAGAGATCTAAACTATGACGTTATCCACATCTCTTGTGGGTGTACCAGACTGCATTTTTATACCAGTCCCCAATTCCTAAGCGGCAAGTCATGATGATGTTGGCTTACAGTTTGAATACAAAAAAATTGTTTGTTGTATTCAAACAACAAACAAATTGTTTGTTGTTTGAATACAACAAACAACAAACAATACCGGTACTGTAGGCAAAGTACCGGTACAGCAATATATTGCGTGGTGCAGGTGGAGCAGGTGGTGCAGGTGGTGCAGGTGGAGCAGGTGGTGCAATGGTCTGACACTAAAATATAAGGAACTGGACCTGAGGTGCTAGTCTTTCAGTTCTATGCAAAATTGTGCTGTGCACGTACATTGTATATCCAAGTTGTCCAATTACAGCAGACAGCTGTCTCAATGTATACAACTGCACAAGCTGATATCAACTAAAATGTCAATTACTTTTCTGTATTATACATGTATATACATCTATATAATTATATACTATACATTTTTTTATGATGCAATTATATACATGTATAATATAATGTACATTATGATAATTATGGTAAAACGAGAGAGTAAATATTGAGATTATGGCATTTATGTTGAGCACACCTGAAATATTAAGATCAATTACGGTAATTAATTAACACCAAATACGTAATTATTGTTATTAGTATGGTACATTATGTCAAATTTTATTCTGCTTTATGTTGAAGTTGTTGCAAAATTGGTGCATTGCGTGAGCCCAATAGATGGTGCTAATGATTAGATGAAATGGTTTGGCAATCTGCCGATTAACTGCAGTAATTTGTACATAATATGCAATATCAGTAAATTTGTCATAACGACAATGTCTTGACAGTTACTTAAATTTTATATCTGTATATTAGCTAATAGTAGAGTATCATATTTGGAAGTTGTACTCCCATTGTTGTCTTTGTATCTTATGTATTCAACTGTTTGTACTGAGAGGTAAACTATGACATTATCGACATTAGTATGGGGGCCCTTGTGTTGTCATTTTTATATGTCTTTACCAAACAACATTTTCAAGCTGACCATACATTTTCACATCCAATAATGTATGAAAACTTGTACATTCAAAATAAACTTCATTGTATTTCGGTCTTGTTCATATACTTAGATCACCGCTGGCTGCTGCTATTGACATCTATAATTCAGAAGATGCTGGCAACATCCGTTGTAAATTTGCCAAAAATACAAAACTGGGTGCATCTACAAAATTTACTAGCCTATATTAGAAAAAATGCTACGCAAACAATGAATCTGTGCATAAAATAATAATTACTACTACATAATTATAATTTCGCCCAATATACACAAACACATATGCTAACATCTGTCCTGACTCCTGACCATCTACAGGCTATTTATTGGACAGGAGCAAGGGGAAGTATTTTGCGATACGTTACATTTAAAGGGTAAAAATGAGAAAGACCCAAATTCTATGCATTTATATAAAACAAATAGAAAACACTGCTAATAGTTTGTTGTGATCGACAGTAACAAAAGATATGAATGTTTTCCCATACGCCAAACCTCAACCTCACCCACACTTGGTTTGGGTTACTACAATCATGGGCTAGACTAAAGCTACAACAGTTTTGTTACTTAAGCTTAGTGTAAGCTGGAAGCAGCAAAGAAACACAATGTTCCGTTTCATTGCGGGGTTCACGCATTTTAAGCAAATGCAAAATATTACGAAACCACAAAAATAAAGTCAGGTATTTATTGAAGTTTTCCTCATTGGTGTAGGAGAGCATTGATCTTAAATTTCCAATAACTGAGTTCGTCTGTTCAGCCACCTGAAAAGCAAGAGGGCACAATTTTAACAAATTTGTTTCAACAATTTACTGAATCAACATAAAATCCTAGGATAACTACATGCAAATAATAATGCTTGAGTTGCGAAGACCTGATAAAATGATGTAAATTCACTTAAAAATTGTGTTTAAAATCATACGATCAGTTTCAGATCCGAACAATAACAATGTTTACAATAAAATTTCCAAATACAAGACCTATAATTATTGGATAATTGCACATTTAGAACAAAAATACTAACTGAAGAACAAACAAGACACATTGTAAATCCTGTTAACTGGTTGAATAACAATGTTGATATAATTGTAGGAACCTGAGATATAAAATGACAAATGAAATTAGATTTTCGACTGAATGTATCATGGGTATAACAACAAAGTTTAGATCAACATCTCTCTCACCTGAGTATTTATATTGTCATATTGGGGAAAGACTCTGATGTTGTATCCAGAGCTACAATCTAAAAACACTATTATAATTAATTTTAAACTTTTGAAAGTTGACTGCAAGAGCTATGCCATAAGTTAATTAACTTTGTCACATTATTTGTACAATTGAATTTGATGAGTCTATCCAAACAAGTTATAAATCTGGGTAATGTTAATGACTCTAAATTATCAACAAAACAAAAATAGATAGCAAAGTCGGTAAATCTAACATCATCAAACATCTTGTGGCTTATGGCGGTCACAATGATTTGGGATTGAATGATTATGAATGATTATCATAATAATGTCTTTCAAATTTTTTATATGACAATAGAGCTTTAGGATAACATACTGAATATTGGATTTGGTTTGCAATCATACATGAATGATGGGACTCAGTTGCTATGGTCTGTCAATTTTAAAAATCTCCAAATGTGGAGAGCTGTGCTAGTAGAGCACTGCAGAAGAAACCAAATCTTGAGCAGAGATAAATACCTTTATGATTGTACCAATGAAATCTGTCGACCATAAACTTGGTAGTTACGAAAAACCCAGGATCTCTGTTGATACAGTAGTCATGAAGATTACATGCATTGTCATATACAATAACATCTGGGGCTGCAATAAAATCAAGATGGTTAACAGTCTTGTAAGTCTAGCAGTTACAGTAAATGAGGAAAGTGTGTTTTTTCAACATATTTATAGCAACATCTTTTATATGCACACCATTGATACCCGTTTACATAGTGCTGTTGAAGTATAGGACATGTGCATTTCCTTTGCCAGCACTTCCATTTTGAAAGCCGTCGGAAGCATGCGCGAAAACAGTACAGCAACTAACTGTTGCAACACAATAAAGGTCCTGGTGCTACACCAACATAATAAACTTCGGATTCAAAACACAAAATTTGTTGTCAATAGAACCTTACCTTTCGTAAACCTAGTGCGTATAACGGTAAAGGGAACATCAGGAGATTCATGCCGCCTCATCACTTGATACCCGTAGCAAATACCTAAACAATTAATCAAGAGTATATAAATTTAACAATATTGTGTACAACTGAGCTACGACACTGAAATCATCATTGTGCTTATGTGTGCTTATGTGTGCTTATGTGTGCTTATGTGTGCTTATGTGTGCTTATGTGTGCTTATGTGTGCTTATGTATGCGGTGCAGTGTAAAAGGTTGGTTAGTACTTAATAATTTCTATTCTACGCTTTGCATGAGCAGTCGATGGAAAAGTAAGTAGCCAGCCACAACCTAATATCAGTGAAGCTGGGTTGTTTCAGTTTCCTAACAATGTCTCACAGGAAAAGCGAGTGGTCTGGAAAGAAAATCTTTCACCATCATAAAATGCTGTGCCCATTAGCTGGCGGATGCGATGTGTCAGCTATTACACCAGTGTTGCAAATCTGCCTACATTCCTGAATCATGGCGGAGAGCAGAAGTGATACCCTACCCGAGAGCAGAAGTGATACCCGATACCTGGGGTTTCTAGGAATCCCCAACATAAATATTTTAAATATGTTATAGAGTATAGACCTATGATTGGCACTTGCTACCGCTTGCCACTCTGGTCTTGCAGCAATGATGCAAGTGAACTGCAAAGACTGGGTTTCCCAAGTTGACTGCTAATAGTGGGTTTCCCTCGACTAGCTCCTGATGCTACTGGATTACCACTTAAAATAATATGCTTTGCAAGCACATTATTATTAAGACGTGGGTTCGAATCTCGCTTACGACCTGGAGGTTTTTGTCCCATAAAAAGTTTTACCTCCTTGCTAATCAAACTAATAATAATATCATACAGTGAGGTGCACTCAACCAGCTCTACTACTGGATTACCACATCAAACACACACACACAATAGGGATAGTATTATTCAAATGCTAAGGAGTAGAATTTATGCATTGCCATCACTTCATTCAAATGTTAGTGTTGCCTATTAATTATCCTATATAATTCTGAATTATGGTTTTATTCCTGTACTGAGGGACAACGTAAAACCTTGAAATATTTTAGTGGTGCCGAATTTAGATGTGATACCATGGAGTCAAATTTTTAACATGCCAACGAATCTTTACTGCGATCCAGCCGATATTTTAAACCAATTTTATTTAAGTTATGGGCACTATTTGGCTTGTAGTAAGAGTAGAGCTGTGAGATTTTTAATAGTTTTGACCAACTAGAATCAGAATATAAAATGAGCAAGCCTATGAGCGGTAATATGTTTAATTCACCTCTGGTGTTCGCAACAAATATTAATTGTTATCTAAAACGGACATTAAAAACATCAAAATGTTTGCTAAAATGGTATATAAATATTTTGAATAGATTTAATATAAATGCAGCATCACATTTTCCAACAATCATCTTCAATCCTTCACAACTCTTGAAATCACTAACAAATCACTAATCACTTGAACAAAGCGCTATTTGCATACCATGTGGGCAGTTGACCGTCAGAACACCAGGTGTAAGCGACTTGTGCTTTGGGGCCTTCTTGCTACAAACCCTCCCTTGTCCAAGCTTGTCTTTCACAAATTGTCCTCTAAGGAATTTGGCTGGCATCGAAGGGAAGCCATCAGCAACTTCATTGCCAGCTGCAAGTCGCTCATGAGGACCCCATGACATCACATACTTGCATTTATCGACAATACGCAAAATGACAGGACACATTGCAGCTGTCAAGTCATTGCTCATTGTTTGCCGATAAATAGCATATAATGATGGAAATAAGGATTGTAACATTTTTAGGTGGTCGGCTGTTGTGATGCCTACACTTGCAATATTTCCTAGTATATTGAGGCTTTCCTCCTTCATATTGGCTAAAAGTCCACAGGCCGGAGTGTTGGCACCAACATCCTTTAGAAACCTAGTCCAATACGAAGGTAGACTCTGATCCTGGAATGAGTTCTCAAGATAACCTATAAGAGATGCAAGCCATGGAGCATGGTCATCAACCAGTTGTTTCATCTCTGGAGATATCTTGGCGGATCTCAGCAACTTCCTCAACTCAGCATGCGGAACACAAATTCTATCATTATACCTGTGAAGGAAAATATATCACAAGCAGTGAAAAGTGTGTATAGTTCGGCAAGTCAGTTAGCAATTCGTATAAGAAATACACAAATGGTACCCTTACGAACTAAACTGTCAATCAAAAAACTTATTATAATCGTGACAAAGGAAGTGCCATGGTAATTGATAATCCATAGTTGGATGTGGACATATGAGACACTTATTAACATGCTACCATACTTTGTCACTATTTTAGCATTCTGACACTCTGCAAATCTTACTGAGTTGAAATTCTCGTCAATAATATGTTTATGACCAGCGCATCGCACAGGTTCTTAAATTAAGATAATGGTATGCTCACATTGCTTTTCGAAATCGAGACGAGTAATGGTTGTCCAAATACTACTGAGCAATTGTCAAAAATGACCGCAAGTTATATTGAAGTAATTTTTACAATAAATTACTGTCAAAATAATGATTGTAAAAATTACAGTCACATTCAACAGCGAGCATACAGATTTTGAGCTACACTTCCTGCGTCAAATATTGTCTTCTCTAACCAATTTATACCTCGCAAGTTTAAAAAAAATACAGTGAAACTGCACAAAACATTCAAATGGTTATTGTTGCATTACCTTGAGCCATCCAACGTATCAGATTCCTCTGATGACTGCTTCATTGTAAGATATCTGCGCTGAAAACTCAAAGTGATTCCATCACAAATAACAACAGCTGGCTCCTGACCACAGATGCCACACTGGAAGTAGGCACTGAGCTCATCACCATAACAGAGAAGATCCACAAATGAGAGCCAAGATACTCTCAGTTTGTCATAACTAAGTGGCTCTACATCCATCATTTTCCAGTCCCAATAGAGCAGTTTGTAGTAGGAGTAGAGAGGCATTCTACAAAAACATAACATGGATCGTGGTGACCATGATTCACGACCCACATATAACATGTTGCTACCAAGCTTTCTCTAAAACAGGTTTCAGAAAAATGCCAAGTTCAAATACATGGAAGTGTACGTGGATGGTCACATCCGCCCACCTGGAAACATTTTTGTGCTACTACATTCTGCTACGAATGTTCAACATTCACACTTGATAGCATACCTCAAATGGAATTTGAACATTTTTTATTATCATTTTCATAAAAACGGAAGTTTTTATGCAGAGCAGAAAATGCAGAGCAGAGAATGCAGAGCAGAAAATGAAGAGCAGAAAATGCAGATCAAGCAGAAAAAGCAGAGCAGAAAAAGCAGTGCAGAAATAGCAGAGCAGAAAAAGCAGAGCAAAATGCAGAGCAAAAAGCAGAGCTAAAATGTTAGCCAAGTCTAATACAATTAGTTGCACAGCTAATATTTGTTTGGTTGATACGTCATGTACATTGCTGTAATGAATTTTAAAACATACAAATACTTGCCCTACACTGACGAATAGTTTGCAGTAGCCTCGAAGAAGGTCATGGGAAACTAAAAAGTTACCCATATTCAGCATGCCAAAACGACTGCCATCCACATATGAAGACTGGTTGCATGCCAAGCATTTTCCAGAATAGACTGAAACGTAAGAACACAACATTTGCGTTAACCTGAATTTTCATGTTATGCAGTGACATTGTTTTGATTTGCCATACTTTCTTAGTCTTCTTGAACATTGTAATACAGAGCCATCAGGAGGGACACTATGTTACAGTATACATGTACATCCATTTCCTGTACCATTGCTGATACTACAACGAATACTTCAAGAACTGAATTTCCTCATTTAAAATCATGCGCAAAGGTGAATTTACAACATGCAATTTACAATGTATTGTTTTTCCATGCACAGTGTAACCTTTTAACCATAATATACTTAACCACCGAACTGCAGTAAAACATGTATTGCGTGGCAACCGATACAGACACAAACAACTTACCGTGGATATCTTTCACAGTTGTAGTGGAAAAGAGCAATATTTTGTCTGAAGAATCCCCAATCAGCACATCTGAAGAATCACAAGAGAGACATTTACCTTCTGGCCGCAACTCATTGGGAAATTCATGTATATTCTTCCTAGAATAATACCCTCAACAACATATAAATCATATACTACAACATAATTATATCAACAACATATATAAACTATATATATGTGATAACATATAACATGACATATGTAACATATTAAACATATAAACTGTATCAACAACATATATATCATATACTACAACATAACTATATCAACAACATATATATACTACAACATAACTATATACTACAATATAGTACAACATATTGCAGTATATAGTTATAACATAGTATATACTACAACATAACTATATCAACAACATATATATCATATACTACAAGTCATAAAGTGTAAAGATTGCCACATTATATTTGCCACGAAAATGCAAGGTGTCAAGTGATGTCTTATTTCAAACAACACAACATTCGCAACATCACAGTGAACAAAGAAAATTTTTGTCAGATTACACCCAAATATTTAGCACATAATGATAAATTCCAGTTGTTCTACTATTACTAGAGCCGATTAACTCTACTAAACACTAGGCGCATTTAGCAAGAAAATTATGTTAGCATGAATATACAATATACCGTACACAATATACAATTTATAAAATACAATACAATTTATACAATATAAAATATTCCAAGACTGATTTTACACTGAGCACCTGGCCACTCCACTCAGCCAATTACCAGTTAAATGGAAAACAAAATTAATCCTCTTTTACAGTCACCCCAAAGAGTCAATTTAAATAATTGATAATAGTATTTAACCATTAGAAATATTTTGTTGACTCTGACGTTTGGTGCAGCTCATAAAATGACAAACTGACCCCACATTGGGCTCGTATTGAAAAAGCAGATTGAAAGAAAAGATTCAACAGATTTCCAAGGCAAATGAAACCTAAGAACAGCATGTAAGAAAGTTGTTTGAATGTCACATACCTCTTTTCAATAAACGGTATAGGCATTTTTGAAAGAGCAGCTTGTCTGAATTTGTAAACCGGTAATGGTTCAACAGAGTTTAACGAGTTTGCTGCTCCTACTGCATTTATGAACACACATGGCCCTTTGTGACTATCACAGTGACACTTATGATTAGCTACTGTTCCAAATTTTCTATCACAGTAGATAAGGTAATGGTTGTCTTCGATCACGATCACCTAATAAACAATATGAGAAAGTCACCAACCTCATAGCCAACTGAATGACAGTTTCAAATACTATCAATACAAATCCACCTATTGCTTTCCTTTACCATGTAAGCAATGACTCTTTTATACACACATGAGGTGTGCTCCAAAGTGGCCCACATCACAACAAGTTAACCCTGGTTTGTTCCACAGATATTGTAAGTATTTAAGAAATGTGTTGCTATAAGAGATTGAACGTACAAATATATTTGCACAGAATATGCAGCGGTATAGGATTCATAATACACCACATGATTACAACAGCATTTACATCAGCAAAATAAATACCTATGGAGATTGCATATACCAATAATCAAATATGGTGCATAGGTACCTGACTCGTCTCCCTAGAGGCACTGTAAGGGTGATCTGCTTCACGGTCTTCAGGGTACACCCACTCTTCTATAGATTAGATTAGAATGAAAAACTCCATAACAGCATTGAAACCAAACAGTACTGTGGCAAGAATTGTAGCTTTCGGCAAAGTCGATGAAAAACAGACAACTAGACATATTTGTATTAGCGACAAACAATGGCATTTGGTAATTATCACAACAAAAATTCAGAAATGCGATGTTTACCGTGGGTTAAATGTACCCTCAGCAGGCTCTCAGTGAAGCAAGGGAAAGAGAAGCTCTCCCCTTGCTACACTGAGAGTTTGCCCAGGCGAGGTTTAATGTGTACAAACTTAGCTGGAAACTGGTATCAGATATTCATTCTTACAAACACTATACTAATCAGTTGATTAAACTATATGTAAATTTCTATGCCATTGCATTACATTACATGTACATTACTACATTTTGGAAATGATACATGTATGACCATACTTAAAACCCATATTCCAACACATGTGATCAGGGTCTCCCTAGAAAAGTCACAGACTGCTAGATTATTACACAGAATACCAGCCAAAGAAAAGCTATACAAAAACATGATGCTCGTTTTAGATCCAATTCACTACAATTGGAATTGCACATGGATATATTACAATAGTTACCAGTTTCATTGAGTATGGCTTACCTAGCTGATCCAAACAAGTAGCATCAAACAGTTTGAGCACATCAAGATGCATGCAAACACCAGTCGTAGTAGGTTCATGCAGAGCATGAACAGCTGCAGTCATGACATTTTCCAAAAGACCAGCATCACATGAGCAATAAAGTTGACCACCGACTCTCACGATGGCTCGATAATGACATTTCTGAAACAGACATGAACATACAATTATATTCCATGTTAAAGAAAACAGTGAAAGGAGGATTCTTAGTAGCAAAACATCTTGATGATAAGATGAAGGCACCAAGAAGGTAGGGTTCCATTTTCTTGATGAGAGCATTTCCAACAATGCCAGGGTGACATCTTCTTTACTTTTCAAGAACCAGTATGACCTTAAAGAAACAAGATCTCTGTACATAAGAAATCACAGCAGGACCAGTTGAGGAGTTTGGTTAGATCTGACCTTTGAACCTTTGTAATTACGGCTGCGTATAAGGACGCATATTATAGAGAATCAAATAAACACAATTTCTCTGTTTTATTGTCAGTAATTTGTTGAAGCTTGCAAGCAAGAGCTGCTTTCCATAAATTCAAACAAAGCTATGGCCTCACCAACCTTTAGGCAGCAGATATGGATACTGTAGCTGATTTGGTGAGAACTCAGCCAGAGAACTTGGCTGCTTGAAGAATTAAACGAGTAGAGCACTACATGTATAATTGAGCGAAATGTTCGACGTTTAAAACAATTCCTTTCAGAATTTAATTTTTTCTTGTCATTGCCTTTCACTGTATCGTTGGGAGCCACTGAACATTTTTTTTTTATTCACGAAATGTATGCGTTTGGTATCCTACCCTAATAGAATGTTATTACTCCAATTAGTGCATCTATCCTTTTGATTATAGTCTTGACCGGATCGATTTTTATGACCATGGGTACGGTTTCAAAAAATATTGATGCAAATATTTTTTTTCATTATATGTATCAAAAATAGGTGTCCTGCATAGTGACGGATTACTCAAACCAGCTCAGTATATACTTTTCGCGACCTCGCCTCCCCTTTTCTGCCCAGAGAAAGACAAATTAAGTTCGATTCCCTCATCCGGTTTGGCATGACGAGAAAAGTTTTCCTAATTTCATTTTTAAACAGAGTTCAGTAAAATAACCAGCCGCATGCTCATCACTTTATACAGCGCGTTCATATCACACCAACTTTCTCAATTATATGATGCCAAATAAAGATAGCAAACAGGGAGAAATAGAAAATAAACCCTTTGCATTGGCCGCATGCTCCACCAGTGTTGGTATATTCAACTTCTAGGCATTCCTACCATTGAATGTTCAAAGAGCAAATTTTAATGCTGCAAGAGTTGAGTACATAACAATCAATTCAACTTTTCTATTACAATTTGCTCTCCTTCAACCGTTTGCACTACAGAGGACATTATTTCAAACTCAGAGATGAAATAGTTTATTGAACCTACACTACACTGTGCAAAACTACAAAAATGCTATCGTTCAGTACTGTAGTAAATCTCATTTCAGAATAGAGAATAGCTGTTCTTCACCATGCCATTTCCAGCTGGATCTTCATCATAAGGAAGGCTGGCTGAGGGAATTGAACCCCCTGGGAATTTTCAGCCACCTCTATACTTTCCACAATTTTGATTGAACCAGCATTTTTGTAGGCTTACACAGCACAGTGGTGAGTAGTGGTATTTCCCAGATATTTTTCTATGTAATTGGAAAAATTATATATTAATTTAGAATTTCTAAACGTAAAGGGATAGTTCACATTGGAGACTATATGTGGTGCATTATTGCCATTACTGTGTTCTTGACAGAATAAATTTGCCACCATATAATGGTCAATCAATGTTTCAGCTGTCGTTTGATACCTAATTTGTTAGGATTGGACC
>JAOQGN010024202.1:0-13192 GCA_027564295.1 Himantozoum antarcticum
GAGGGCATATGATAGGGTGAGGGGACTGAGTTTACGATGGGGGGGGAGACTATACGGTGAGGGGGCAGAGTCTACGATGAGGGGGCAGAGTCTACGATTAGGAGGACAGAATGACTATGATGAGGGGCAGAGCACCTACGATGAGGGGGTAGAGCCTACGATGAGGGCACAGAGCCTAAGATGAGGGGGCAGAGCACCTACGATGAGGGGGCAAGAATTATTGCAGCTGAACGGCTGGCAGTTGCCTACAAAATCAAGATGCAAGTATTGTACATCCATAACATGTCCCGAACCATTTGGAAGTTAGGGGCCTAACCTCCCAAATAACTACACCAGAGTTATGATGAGATATTGAGACCACGTGGCAGTACCAAGGCAACAGCCAGCTCAACCGCTATACCGTGATCCTTCAATCCTTAAATGGTTTGAGATAAAGTATGGAGTCGCTCAGTGGCCCCACCTAGTGAACATGTTACGTTAAATTCTTATTATTACAAGTGAAGTCGAACCCACTAAATTACAAAAAGAAGCAACCCTATTGATGCAGATAAAGTGGGCCGAACCCCCCTGCACTAACAGAACGTAACCCACATGCACCAGATGTAGCCCAGAGCAAAACTTGCATTACTCTCATGCATTCCAGGCAGTGCCCCAGTGCCTTGATCAGATTCTACAGTAGTGGCATCCTCTGGTACAGATGTGGATGTTCCAAGTGCAGACTGGTTCACAGCTGTATAGCCCACCTCATCTCCCCTCACATCCAGTAGACTTTCATCTAGCACATCTCAATCACCATGGAGTAACTTTAGATCATCTATCTCCATAGCAACTGTCCAGATAGTATGGTGCTCCGTGAGTCTTTACCGTCTTCTTCTTATTTGAGCCATGCAGCAAATAGTGTTCCTCAGAAGTCAATGATGTTCAGAGGAGTAATGACAGCTCAGTGCAGTACCCTGTGATTTGTACTAGACAAACGTTCCGCCTTTATAACAAAGTCACGCATACTTAGTCACTGAGTAAAGGAGTTGCACTGGCGATAGCTGCTCTGCTATTGATCAATGAACTACCGCTAATGTTAATGCAAAACTAGCGCAACGGGTGGGTGAGCGTACATAACGTAAGACACCATATGATAAGTTATCACGCTACTATGAATGTCTTTCCTTACTGGTCATGTGGGTCGCTAGCCAGGCGACTGTCACATGATCATATGCTAGTCCGAAATAGGCGGGGCTGACTGATTTCTAAATTCACCTGGACTAACCATGGTTACTACGCCAATTAGTACATGCAGTAATAATCATAGCGCCTTGCAGTGAGTGACTATGTCCATGCCTTAGGAAATGACATAAACATGCTTGCTGTTGAGAGTAGTGTCAACAGGGCAAAAGATCCACTTTCTAAATTAATCCCGAAAAATTAATAAGATGTGCATCTACATAGAAATCAGTCACCAATAGTATGATCCTAATATGAGATAGGATTGCCATACCATACGTGTGCCTTCCTACTACGTTAGGTTCTCCAATGTGAGGTTGTGTTTCGGCATCAACAATGGGTTTACTAGCTACCGGTACAGGTGTTGGTCGACCAGTTGCTTTACCACGTCTGTGCTTATTTGCCTCTCGTCGATGCTCGAGACTGTTTTGTTCTACTTTACCAATGTTATGACCAGGTGCATTGCTGCCCCTGGTCTTAACAGTAGAGCTGTTCTCTGTATTGCATCAAAAGCAGTTCTACCCCTGGCACTTTGAGGAGAACAGTTCTCCGTTTTACTGTCCCGAGCATTTCTTCCCTTGGTCTTATTAGGATAATTTCCAGTCCATGCACCTCGACAATGTGCTCCACCTCGACCGACATTTGCCTTGGGTCCAGTAGGCCTTCCACCAGTTGGTATGAGAGATACCTTGGCAGGTCTACCTTTTCTAGCAGAATGGGGTCGGCCCATTGTGTTGGCTCATTGTTTTGGCACATGTCAAAACAATCTCATTGTTTTGGCTAATTTAGACAACAATACTGAATCTATTTGCCCATAAATATCTGATTTAAATCCCTCTCCTAAAGCAATACACCTGCAGACTGGTGTGTAGCGCACGCATGCAAATACAATGACCAAGCAACAGTAAAAGGTTGACAGGGCGAACTATGTGACGAAACACCCGGCCTACAGACTGGTGCGCAGTGCAAAAATATGACAACCTTTGCTCTTACCTTATATCCGTGTGCCCTGTACCCTTCTGCTTCTATTTTTTGTTCTGTTGTGTGTTGCACAGTGCTGCTCTGCTGTGTATTTGGTGACCGGTCACACAAAAACCTTGATATTTATAGGTAATTGTCAGATGTATCAAATTCATCAACATTCTGCATATCAGATACAACCACAACCCTCGTGCGCAAGGTTACCCGAAATCATATCCCCACTCTGACAGACCACCCCATACTGAGAAAGTCAAAAATATAAAAGTAACAGTATATTTAGACAGTGGTATTGGGTGCATAGCTCGCTGCAGCACAACAAATAACGGTAACTGAATATTTAGACAGTGGCAATGGGTGAATGCTTTTGCACAGCTGTTGCTGTTTGCTGTTCGCTGTTATTTTGGTATTTGTTAGAAATGTCAGAGACCAAAATCGATGACCCTTCATGGTGGGAAAACGATGGACATCGTTTTGTTAGAGAGCTCGAAAACAGTGTGCCATCATGTTGGGAGATGAATACGAAAACAATAATCTATAATCAAAAAATGACCATCTATGGACACGCCGCCCTGGGAAAATGGTGAAGCGTCATTTTTGGAAAACAATGGCAAGGTTTTCAATCTCTCAACCCAGACCGACGGCCACCGTTTTCATGAGAACGATTTAGACCACCGTTTTCTAACCATATGCTACAATAACGAAGAAAATATTTTTTCTAGCAATTGCCAATGAAATAGGTAGATTCTGATTAAGCAACATTTCCTCTTTCCAACGATCTATAGTTTGTATGACATTGCAATGGTATAACTCTCCAAGTTTTTCAAAATAATTCGTGAAATTGGGGAAAACCCAGGAGAGTCATTTAGATTTTCACAGATTTTGATGGTTATACCATCACAATGTTATACAAATTATAGACCGTTGGAAAGAGGAAATTTTGTTTAATCAGAATCTACCTATTTCATTGGCAATTGTGAGAAAAAATGCCATCGTTTTTGTAATTCAATCTCTCAACCCACACCGACGGTACACCATTTTCATGAGAACGATGCAGACCACCGTATTCCAACCATACGCTACAATAACGAAAAAATATGTTTTCTCACTATTGCAAATGAAATAGGTAGACTCTGATTAAGCAAAATTTCCTCTTTCCAACGATCTATAATTTGTATAACATTATTATGGTATAACTTTCCAAATTGTTAAAAGTAATTCGTGAAAATGGGAAAAACGCAGACGAGTCATTTAGATTTTCACAGATTTGGATGATGTTATAACATAACATGATCTGAATGTTACCATAACAATGTTATACAAATTATAGATCGTCGGAAAGGGGAAATTCTGCTTAATCAGACTCTACATATTTCATTGGTAATTGTGAGAAAAGAAATTTCATCGTTTTTTTGAAATTAGTAGTCTAGCGTGGGCAGCTGGTGCCTACACTATTCCATTGTGATTGACTGAATTAAAATTTCAGGTAAAATTGTTGTGGATGTTCAACATAGATCCATATTTATGTGTGTGTGCCAGTCAAAAGCAAAATGTTTTTATTTCAAATCATAAACTATCGTATATTACATTTTCATAAATTATCTTTTCAAAAAGAAATGTCTTGGTTAAGGTTTATATTTACAAACCATCGTTTTCAGACAGAACAACCATTTTGGTTTGTTGTAAACATGCAAACTTTGGCACAATAAAGAAAAGTGTAAACAACTTGTAGTTATAGAGATTTTTTTTCAAAAAAAGTTTTACAAATAAAATAAATCCTTTTTTTCAATTGTGAACCTTTTTTATTTACAAACTATAGTTTTGAAACATCGAACATCAGTTTTGTTTTCTTGTAAACATATCACGATTTGTATTCTCGAAAACATAAAAACTTTTTCTACAATAAAAAATATAAACGATTTGTAGTTATGTGTTTTTTAACTAAATCGTTTTCTTTCACACAAACCACACCTTTGCGTGCAAAAGCAATCATTTTTTTTTTGTAAAAGGAAGTTCTTTTGCGTTTTCACAAAAAGAACCAAAGATCTTTTTTACGTTCAAAATAACGCGAAGGCCTCGCATGTTTTTCTCCCTCCAGAACGAATGGGAACTGGGAGTTCACCGGGGGTCGGGGGAGTGGGCGGGAGCGGTAGGGGCAACCCTACCGCTGTGCAGCAAGCATGACCATCAGTCCACCCGCCCAAACCCGTTGTTGGAACTACAAGTCTTGGTACGCACCATTCCTCCCCCACAACGTGTCTGGGCACGTGCATGACTGACCGAATGGTGACCTCAGAGCAGGGTTCGAGATGGCCGTGCTCATTAAATCTGTGATGCTGTCCAATGATTGGGAGGGACGGGGAATGGAGCGCAGGGTGGCGCTCTGGGGCATCACCGCTCCGAAGGAGCATGCACCGGTGTTGGAGTATGCGAGGATTGGTGGAGACAACATCGTATGTCTCGCCGTTCACATTGCTCCATCGCCCACCTGGCTGGACAGAACGAGAGATGCATCGGATGACACGCTGTTACATTTTGCAGCCTGGCACTGCGCCTCCAGCACGCTGAAATTGGTCTTTCCATTGAGCGAGGAGGGTGGTATTGGTGCGACAAACGCTGCTGGTGATGCGTCCGCTCACCTGGTGTTCGGATGGGGTGGGACGGCTCTTGCATATTCCTTGGTGGCGCCATTGTTCGCGGACGAGGCCTGACACACTTTCTACAGGGCTGCCAACCAACACCGTTTCGTTCCGGCGAATGACTGGATTCATTCGAGGAATGCCGGACGAAACTCTGTTCTACGTCGCCATGAAGAAGAAAAGTCGCGAGGGGGTGGCCGCTGTCGCCACAGCCTTCAGGGGCCTGCCCTTTGTCGTCAACATTCGTCAGCTACTCAACACCTGACGGGACCCTGACAGCCTTACGTGCTGTCAATTTACCATCGCGAACAATGACGAGTTCTCTTTGCAGCGATGCTGGACATCGGTGCTGATCCGAATGTGCGGGTGCTTGCGGAAGGAGTGCCAAAGGAGTGATGCGGGACCTTTGCCGCAAAAATCTCTACCATCTATTCTGGCCCGGGCCGCCAGCAAGGACAATGACAACGAGGGCTACTGCCGCGACCAGCAGCCGTGGCCAGTGTTTTTCCCAGAGCACCGATGCGATTTGTCTGTTCTTTTTTTTGACAGTTTCCAATTTACTTGCATAAAAATGCCACTTGTCATCCCTATTCACAACAGTCACACATGAGCAAAACACATCACACCATGAGTGCTCCTAGCAACACTAATCCACAATAAGCAAAGGAGTGGTGAAGGAGCCACTGCTGTGGGGATGAGTGTAACCTTTTCTTATGCCATCGTTTCATGATTGTTGTATTCGTGTGCGTGCACTACACACCAGTTGGTGGGTGTGTTGCTCTAGGAGTGAGATTTAATGGCATAATGATATTTATGGGTAAATAGATTCAGTATTGTTGTCTAAATTACGATGATATACAGTGCTGACAGCGAGCTGTGTTGTTGCATAGTTCACCCTGACAACCTTTTACCATTGCTTGGTCATTGCAGTTGCATGCATGCGTGTGTATGTGTATGTAGGAGTGAAATTAATTCTTATTTCTAAATTAGGCAAAACGATGAGTTGAAGTGCGGCTGACAGAGCGTCGCCACATGGTTTGTCCTGACACGTTTTGTTACTCATTTCTTTGGGTAATACTCATCTCTGAGTATTCATTACTCATACTGTTTGTTTGGAAAAGCTTGAGTCTTTGGTAAACCGACCGTCACCAGCCTATTCATGTGTGCTTGTTTATGTAAACTCATCTTGTAAATCGTTTATTATGTTTTTTGCTCTTAAAGATCAGATTCTGAAATGGGATGTGATGATTCCACGAGTCGAGTGACGGAAAGACAAAAATAACTGGAGACAAAAGAAGAAAAGTGGAGTGCTATCATCGCGTCTCACTGTAATCCAGAATGCTACAGACAGATGTACGTGTGACAGTCACGACCGAAGCCTCTGTCAGTATTGTCACAGCTTATTTAAATAAGCATGAGATCTGTGACTGTCATCGGTGAACCTTTAACCTTAATTGATTTATACAGAAATATACCAGATTAGCTGTAAATATTAGAATGTTTTAACTTTGAGTGTTTCGAACAATACGTTTTCACCAGACTTTGCTCAATGCTATTACAATGGTATATCTTCCAATACAAATAAAGCATTTTGTAAAGCAAACGATGTGTGCATAAGGACAGAGTGTCCACTTATCTACTGGCTGTTTGGCCGTTCGTAGCAGTAATCGTGTCCCCATAGAGTTTATTCGCTTCGTAAAAGATCAAATCATGCTGTTTCTCGGATAGAATAGCGTATCCACCCGGATCGAACCGACTGACGGGGCCTCCGCTTCGAGCGGCACCCCGCCACTGTCCGGTCGACCCCCTCCCTCGGGGCGGCCCCAGTCGAACGGTGCGTGGACGCGACGTCGGGCACTCATCCATTCCAAACGATGTAATTTTCGATTTCATGTCGTTAGCCGATTGCAACTGTTAAACGAAGGTTTGTTGGCTCATCCACTCCAAACGGTGGTGACCATCGTTGTATTTTAAGCATTGCAATTGTAAAAAGCACACTGGGCCGATGGCGCTCATCCATTCCTTCAAAGTTGTCAGTTCAATGAATCGTTTTATTAACTTCCTAAACAACACTCACGAATTCCAAACGAACTATAGGTATTGAGTGTAGAGGCATAGATTCGTTCTCTCGACTTATGTTTGTTGGATAAATGCTCGTCCAACGGATAAATCTTGGAAATGTACAATCAAACGGTGTAATCAAAACATAGCGTCCCCGCAAGCGCTCCGTCCAAGGAGTGCTTGCAGAGTTGTCACACACCGTGAGGAGATCGGTGGGAAACCCAACGCGATTGCAGAGTTGTCGTATCCTGTGTCCAATGTGGAAATACTCCTGGAAATCCCAAAGGGTCACATGGTACAATTCCAGCAGCATTCGTAGTAAAGGAGATGGTTATTTAATTAACGACGGCTGTGATTGGTTGATGAGATTTGCCGTTGCTAGGGACGCTACTGGCGTTACTATGGAAACTAAAATGAGGCCTGGTTCCTGCTTCAAATTTAGCGACGAGCGGAAGTGAGACGAGGCTCAAGCCAATCAGAACGCTGGATTTTGAGTTATTTTTAGATTTTTTGGGAATGTCGTATTTCGAATATCTCAAAAAATTGAGTTTTGCTCTCTTCTGATTGGCTTAGAGCTTGTTAAGACCCCTCTGATTGGCTGTTGAAAGTTCCGAGGGGGTAACGATCTGCTCACACTATACTACTCGCGTCACCCCAGTCCAGAAACACTACTACTACTACTACTAGTAGCCCAAATCAAGTCACTTCAATCAAGTAACAAATTGAGCGAATCCATTAGTGCTCCAGTCCACTAATTCCATACGACCTGTGACCAGATATGTGGCAAAGAAAGAAGCCCCCCCCCCCACATTGATAAATGGGAACCAAACAGCAGGTACTATTCCTTGGCTGATGGCGTTTGTGGGAGAGGGGGGGAGCACATTCGGTTACGGGGGGCGCCCTAACCGAATGTGCTACATCAGCCTCAACTGTCGTTCTAGATTGCCCAGAGGTAGCAAACTGAAATCAGCATGCACGAGCAGCTCGATTCGGAATTCATTGACACTAAGCCGGGAGTAGACGAACTATCTGAAGGGGACTCCCTAGAGACTACCTCTAACTCGGAAAGGAAGAGACACCACTCCCATGCCACCCTCCTCTTATCCTGGGTTTACGCCACCCCCTCCTCTCCTACACCACCCCGCGCTCTCACCCCACAGATAAGCCCGTATTGGTATTAATAGCCAGGTTACCTACCCCAGTGTTCCAAGACGTTCAACGGCGTGCCGAGGAAACGTCCCACTACGACCCCAACATTTAAATGGTTTGCTGACAGCACCCAACTACAAATGCAAGATGCCCAAACAGCAGAAGAACTGGGCAATATTGGATGTCGCATCTGCTGGTACTAGCCAAAAGAGGCTATCCTTCACTGGGACACCAAGCAATATTACTCATGTTAAGTAAATGAATTCCGGAAAGCGACATTTTACCCCCCCATTCCTGCCGTTGCGCCTATTCCCACCCCAGCAGAGATATGGTGTACAAACATCAAAGACAGTGCACGTACTATGCCCATACAGAGAATAAAGAGGTATATGAAGTCAGCACCACTACCTATTCAGAATTTACTAACTTCATGGGATAGCACGATCCCCCTACATTCCCCCTTCGTAAGCCCACTCGTTCTGGCAATCAACCCATGGAGCCTGTCGAGATCCCCCTAACCAGTAGCCACAAGCGCTCACTGGTAAATTGGATGGGTTGGGCCATTCCACGAGTAGTGCCCAGGACCACCATACCTAGTTTACTGACCTCCATATCTACCACCTCCCATGTTTCCACCCAACCACTCCAGGACACTCCCGCTACCATACCCAGTCTGATGACTTTGGAACTGAAGCCTCCAGAGACGACATCTTGATGTCCTCACAGTGCTCGTCGTCACACACCCCCTAAGAGCCATCACAGCAGGGACCGTAGCTCGCACCAGCCAAGCCGAACTGCCCATAGGCCATCATCAAGTAGTCGCTCGACACCTCCCTGTGCACCAATGGCCCCTACCCCCAGGTCCTCAAGCAACACTAAGTCCACTCGTGATGTTCTGCCCCTGAAGTCCACCATCATGGCTCGCTTGGGACCTAAGGAGTCAATTATCTACCAGGCCAGGAAGAAGCAGGCCGCAAACCTCAGAAGACAGGCTGACGACTTGCTGAAGGAACACCGTATCCACAAAGAAAAGGCTCAAGCTTATAAAGACAAAGTAGAGAACATGTATCGACTAGCAGACGAGTTAGAATTCTCCAATAAGTGATTACGTGTACAGTGCCACTAATGGGGGAGTGTTGGAGATTTTCCGCTCTCCCCTGGCTATTGACTGTTAACAATAAATATGTTTAGTAAACTCATCGTTTATAACTATAGCATAATTAGTATTATTATTTAGTAAACTTGTTTTTGTACTTTCGGCTCAACTGTTGTATCTGGTACAGATTCGGCTGGCCAAGCCAAATTTGCCTAGGTCAGCCAAATGTGGCCCTCTCAACCGAACTCATTTACATAATACTTGACCCCTCCACGTTTCGGGATATATAAGTAACTGCGCCGGGAGTCTGCTGGTTGTTCTCTGTAAGGTGTTCCATATTTATGTACTCTGTACTGTGGTTATCTATCTTGAGAGAATTCAATAAAGACTAAAGTAATAGAATAACATTATTCTGACTTGTATTATTTGTCCATAACTTGAAACTTGTAACTATGTGTCAGGATTTCCCTCCTAGATCCCTGGAATAGATTCTCTACCCGGATGTGCCTCCTACCCCCGTCTCTTCTATTCCCATGCCCCTTTTCACTTTCGGATGAGCTTAGCCCAGCCGAATCCTTTAGACCCTGATTATATTAGAACCGGAGTCAAATCCTCAAGGAGATTTCTCCTCAGACGAAATCTCCCTTGTCCTCTTGCCCAGACCAGTCAGTCTATAACTTCGGCTCCACTGTCTAGTGGAAAAATTGATCTGACATCAGGTAGCATGGTTCCAGAGTCCTCAGAGTTGGCCTAGACGTTGGTGATAGTGTTTGGCCCCTTTGCAACCCTGGGCAAACTATTACAATATATAGCTGTTAAGTTGCAACAATCAGTACACCTTGGAGGCTTGGCCAGAGAATGCTGCAGTAGTGTAGTTCCCTGAATAGAGGAAATTAATTTTCAATCTATGCTTGGTGATATCAATTGAACTTCGAAAAGTATCTTGCAAGCCTGTGGTCAGAACCCAGAAAAGTTAGCCACAGCCACACCAATAAGAGTGTTGTTCATGGTCTCCTCCCATACAAGCTGGTTGGGATAAAGTAACTAGTGTTCCTCACTACATTAGGGATAGGGGGGCAACCATTACAGTAAATAGCTGTGCTGCGGGGAGTTGCTAGAATGAATCAAGTTAGCTATTATTGTTTGCAGTTGGTACTTGGTCGTGGTCGTTTGTTTAGAGAGATAGCTAATAACCAGTCTGTCACAGTGATGCTCAACTGGATATATGATTTTGATACATGTCGTTGATAGTCCTCGAGACCGGCCTTACTAAAATCAGTAATAAAAAGGTACCAAGCTGGTTCGACATAGGTAATATCGACAAAATACATGCTTGGTAAAATGGAAACAATCTTTGTGTACAGTAGTGATTGGGTCTCGTGACAATACTTGATCATCTACACTACAACTGGACATTGCATACTTTGTACTACACAATCATATTATAATATGGCAGTGAACGGCTGGTATAGAGACAAATATTACAATAAACAATAACATTTTTTAGTAGGAACCAATAATTTTTGTTAACATGTTATAATGTACTACAGTCGAATATAATTGATATTATTTAATATATTACCATATTTAATGTATGATAGAATCTATATTATGTCTGAGGACCCGATACGAAATTCAATCAATACCAATCAACACCAATTATTTGTATTGATCGGGTCTCATGGCAATACTGTAACATTTGTCCCCTACTCCCATGGAGTAGGTCGACAGTACTCAAAAGAACCAACGTAAGGAACTGTTGAGAGGAGACCACAGAGGACTCTTATGTGCTACCCCAGCTCGAATGTGCCCCGCTAGGGTAGCGGAAGGTGTCCTTTGGGTGGCCCTTGGCCAGAAGGCTATCCTCTGTCTAAGCAGAGGACAGGAACATATACAAACGGGTCAAGTGCAAGATATATGGATCGACTAGTGTTTTAGCAGTTAAATAAGAATAGAGATGTCTTTGTTAAGTACGGTGACACAACATTACAGTAGGAAGGCTGATGCATAAGTGACAATGTAACACAGAGCGAGCGTCCTTATATACTGAGCGGATCGCCGGCTGCACTGGACCGTATACTGAGCGGATGGCCAGCTGCACTGGCCCGTTAACCCGTCCAGTGGAGCCGGCCATGAATAGACAAAAATATTGACAATACATGATAACAAAGCATCCAGTTAAGCTGGATGGGGGCAAAAGCAAAAGCAGTCCAGCAAAGCAAACGTCAAAGAAAACATACCCTGCGCACAGGATATAAAAGTACATAAGTTGTACACAAGTACATGGGATGCAAATAAGGCATAGATACTGTCAGCCTAGACGGGTACAGTACCGGGGTGTAAAATAGCAGTTAACAAAGGCCAACTTAACTGGCCTAGCAAGCGAAGGTAACAGGGATCAGTTAAGCTGGCCCCACAGAACATGAAAGCATAAGCATGAGGTAAACTGGGCACTGATAAAAGTAAACTAGTAGAAGTAAATACAGGACAACCCGACTAGCCTGGATTGCATACTACAAGATGAGTTGCAAGCTGCCATTCCTCAACAATACTAACTTAGGTAGCTATGCTACTGGGTATCACTTACTTTGTACTACACAATCGTACAGGACAGTGACATCTAGATAAACGAGTGGTAGAGAAACCATTAGCAATTAACTGCGAGTCACAAACAGCCAGGTTTTTTTTTCATAGGCAGTTGCAGTAAGAAAAATCTAAACCGTTATCATTTTATGTGATTGAATTCCTGCTGAGAAAAATAGGAACTCTCTGACAAAAACGAACTGCGAGAGTCTGAACGCTTGAGCAGCGCTGAACGCTAGGGCAACAACGTCGAGTTTATTGCAATTTATTTTTTTTTTTTTGTAACCTGCTTGTTTTGGAACCACCCCTAAAGGTGGGCCGATATATTTATTGTCAATATTATAATGACACTGAGAGGTCCTGCAAACAGTCACAACTGCTCAGATTTATGCATTTGTGTGATGTCCCTCTCTTTAGTTGAAAAGGTCCAAAGAGTACGGATGTTGCAATGATCTCATGCATAGCTATATTGTTTATCTTGTTTCCGCTACGCATTCGATAGAATTGCCATCAAATTTCAACGCTAGTATCGATTGATTTGTAATTATCTTTGACAGCGGTTATAAATAGTCCTTTAAACGAGTTCTATATCGAACTACCTATTCTATTTATAGCAAGCTCGTTCATTAATGTTTGCCTTGTTAGAAAGTGCCAGTCCGGTACGCCCGCCAGTCCAAGTACTTTGTTCATACTTTTGCGTAATAAATAGGTGGTGTTTGTGACTTCTTCCAGGACATGTAAACAAGTGCATGTTTACAAAGCTCGACGTCTGCCTTCTGATGGCTACCATTGCATATGCTGGAGCTGTCTTTTTGTGAGAACATTTACGTTGTCATTACGTTGTTCTTTTTGGTGTTACTACTGTGCCTTTGCTCCATATTTAAGGACCTCCTAAGGTTGAAGCTTGTATGAGCAGCAGAAACTAGGTGTGAAATGAAGAGCTCACCTTCACTACAAGATTAGCCGATGGGGATACAAGCCCAGAACCATGTGGCCATAACAAAATAATCTAGCCACTGAGTCACCCTTCATAATATTGGCCGTTGTGTGGGCTAATGATTTCTATGAAACTCAAGATGTCAAGTGATGCACAATGTAAGGGTTGAATAATTTTCTATAATTACTTTTTTCACTCTTCATTTCTCCCAAATAGATTTTTACAAGAGGAATGCGTATATTTGTTATAGACCCATCAGAGCGAATATGGGTGACGCAGGTCCATGACTAAGTGCTAGGTAGGGAGGTAGGGAGATTTCCCTACCTCCGTCCCTTCTTAAAATGAGCCATGACTCTTGTTCACTATATTACTTGTATATTATTCATATTATTTGCATATTATTATTCCTGTATACTAATATTAACTCTCTCGCTACCGACTTATTTTTTAGAGGTGACCAACTTAATTTTCAAAATTCTATATGCCTCATCTAATTTCCATATTCTGAGAGAACTATCACAGCTAGAACTT
>JAOQGN010024313.1:0-13191 GCA_027564295.1 Himantozoum antarcticum
AATTTTTTCTTGTATTCGTTTCTTCACACTTAAGAACAGCCCATCGTCGGTCTTCGTTAAAATACGGGGGGAGCCCCCAATATCTTTAATAAATATAACTTTTATATTGGAAAATTTCAAACAGACTCCATATTGTTTGACGAAGTATTTTAAAGTACAAAAGTATTTAATTTTAGCATCACAATTACTCGAAAACCTCGTTTCATATTCTAGCTCATTTCTTACAGATCAACAATATTGTCTTAGTTGTTTTAATGATTTTCTATTTCTATTTCATTTCTAATTTTATATATTCAAAATAGTTGGAATTAGATGGAAAATGCCAAAGAGTAACAATTTACTAAAATTATCAACGTAATATTTATGACATAACAATTTAAAAACTATAGTTGCAGATTCCATGCAGTAGAAGATACTTATTGTGTTCACAAAGCGGCTAGGTAATTAGAAGCTAGTGTTGTAAAATTAATTGATAAATTTGCACTATTAAAAACTATCGGAGTGAGGGAAATTTCTTTTAGCTGGAAATCGGCAAAAATTACAGAATTAGTGAAATTAAAAAACATAAATTTCCAAAATTTGCTAAAACTGGGATCAACAAAAACAGCATTGAATGGGAGGACTATAAGCAAATGGTAATGCCATTGCCCCAGCAAAACGTCAAGCTGTTGATAATATTCTAGGAAATATGGACTTAAATAAATGGAAAAAAGTTTCTATTCTGCGTGGCGATAATAATGAAAAATCTAATACTATTGATGAGTTAGATTTTAATGATTAAAAACTGTATTGACGTGGACATCTCAAATGGCTTAAACAGTTACTTTTCTACCATTGGAACAATACCCAATAATTGTACAATTAATTATATTCCAAACGGATTTCTTTTTTTGACAAAGTTCAAATAAGCCATGTTTCAAAAGTATTGCTCTCATTGAAGGGCTGTGAAACTGGAGGCATTAGCCAAATACCTGCTTTCATTTATAGAACTTTAGAGCCTCTTATAATTTCGCCTTTGACATATGCTATCAACAAAGCAATTAAAACTAGTTGCTTTCCTAATGTTTGGAAGAAAGCACTCGCTCTTTCAATTTATAAGAGGGGCAATCCAGCACAGCCAAATAATTATCTCCTTTTCTCACTACTACCTATATTAAGCAAAATAATAGAGAAGCTTACATCTACTCAAACGTGTTTATATTAGAAAACAGAAAGCTATATTAGCTGACAGCCAATTTGGTTTTCGACCAGGCACATCCACTGAGGTTCTTTTACAATAATTAATAAGACATAAACCATGCAGATAATGAACAAAACTAAATATGTGATACTAGCTGCATTGAATATCAGAAGAGCCTTTGACTGAGTCAATCACAATCTACTTATCTGGAAATTGAATAATTATGCATTGCATATATTATGCATTGCATATATTATGCTACGCGTATATGTATGCATAATATACATACATAATTATGCTTTTAAATGACGTCCGAAGTGGATAAAATTTTCATTGGCTCTGAAACTGATTATAATTTGGCATATCACATCTTGTAGGATTGGTGCAGTCTGCAGTGTTATAGCACTGTACCAATCCTACAATAACACAATGCAATAACACTAGTGACTTCTAGTATTAACAATTAAGTCGTTTTTTTCTAAATACCAACTGCAGGTGGAGCTACTCCATCACACAAAAATAAATAATTAAGATTCAAATGACTATTTATTGCTGGTGTCATTTTTAATTAATGCAGTTTATCACTGTCGTGCCAGGTGCAACATGTGCCAATTGAGGGCAAGAATTATTATGCAAATGTCCTGATTACATGCTGAATGCGTTAACAGGATGACAGTTGGTCACTGGAAATCTAGTCTTGCATAGCGGGCAATACAGCTAGCACCGCTATCTTGTAACTGAATTGTTGGTTACTGTCTTGTTGACTTAATCGAATAAAATCGGATATAAATGTTTATGGACTTGGGTCAAAATAGTGAAGTCACTTGCCCTTGGTATTTCAAACCCTTTGCCATGTCTATACTATGTGGTATCTAACATATATGTACATAAAGCAATATATATATATACAATAATAGAGAGTGTTATAACGCTTGGAGTGGGTACACTATGTCTTGATGTCAGAGTAGTTAAACTACTTGGCTTGTAGCACTCACTATTCAAGCTATTTTCAGTGATCACAGGTTGGATTCGTATCAAATAATTTTGTAACTTACTGATGGGCTGGATGGGGATTGGGGGAGCTACTGCCTGTGTTGTGGTGTATTCAGGATGTAAAACAAACGTTTTGTACACTAAATATTTTCTGTTTGCATTAGATGACATAACCACTCCTCGAATTGATGACGATGTGTGCATACATAACTACATGACTAATCATACTTCAGCGTCAGCATTGGTCACTACCTTGGAGACCAATGCTTCCACCACCACCTCACGGTCAGCATTGGTCACTACCTTGGAGACCAATCCTTCCACCACCACCTCACGGTCTGTTTCTGGCTTGCAAATTACCGCCAGTTCGTCAAATATTGCTAATACAGTAACTGCCAGAAAACCATTCCCTACAGCTTCCACCACCTTTTCCAACACTGATAGCAAAACATCAGCCAATACTCCAACTCTCTCAACTGCATATGTGCCGTCGGTGTCGGTTAGTAATGTCACCAGACGTACTGTGACAGTACCCAGCAGTGTTCCGACCGGTGAGACGACAAAAAGTGGACAAAAGACAGCCACCATGCTGACCGGTGAAATAAGAGGAAGTGTGCCAACCGGTAGCACAACAGGAAGTGTCCCAACTGGACAAAGCCTCCCTACATCAAATTCTAAAAGTACTGTTTCACATTCAGCAACAACTATGAGGACAACTTTGGCCATGTCTACAGCAATCATAACGGGTAAGCATAATAATATTATTTTGTGATCACTGATACAGGTAGCCATTTGCAAGAGAACATAACCATTTAAGACTTTTGTCTTCGCATCAACTTTTTTATAGACTTGGGCATCTTTGACATGGAAATATCCAATCAGTTAAGAGCTACTATATTTCAACAATCACACACTCAACTTTCAATCTACATGCAGTAATACATCATTGGTTAACTTTTCTTAGCCAAATATCTAAAATCATAATATACTAAACAAGAACTGATAATGTAGTGAAAGGGAAATTGCTTTGGTTAGAAAAATAGAAAATCGAGAAAAGTTGTAAAGAACTTTAATTATTTCCTTCTTTCTATGACATCTAAAAGCGAATGATTTATTTGGAGCAGCCAAATCAACCAATCAACACGAAATCAACCAAGTATTTATTACACCAGTGCATGTCACATGGCATTACAGAGCTTACTAAAATAGCATAACATTAGTTGCTAATGAGGATTTAAAGGAAAGTGTGATTGTGTGTCTATGAGATTAGTCTGGTGACTGGCTTATGTGTCTATGGCTGTCTTCTTCGTCAGTTAATTGATAATGATGATTTCTTTATAGCGCTATTATTGGTTTTTTGATATCATGATAAGATATTTGGTACTGTTGTTTTTTTTACGTATCTAGCACTGCCTATACATCTGCTTTCTTAGATGCCAATTATTACTGATAACTTCATCGGTGAAAGTGGTGAATCACAACACTCGGTTGCTGAGTAACATTATCTGGCGAGACGTAATGTATTTATCAACCTGACTATAATGCTATAATAAATACCTTTTTGAAATTGAATCGCGGTAAATTCACCAAGTTGCGAGTTATGGTTCAACTGCTATATTTTAGCACATGTATGTGCTACGACTATGGCACATTTGAATTACACCACTTCAATGGTGGTCAATTGTAAATTGGCATAAATTATTCATTATTAATTATTCCTCTCAATGAATTATTCCTCATCCATATAATTATTTCATTGCAATTCAACATTTGTATGGGAGTTATCAGTCCCATACAACTCCCCATACATCGCCCTGAATAATCATAATGTAAGATTAACTGTATGTTCAGATTCTACTAATGCTAGTTATAAGTGTCATGGTGCGAAAACTAGAGCAGGTTGGTCCAGGTAAATGTGCACTGCGTACCATGCTACAGTTACATTCTCGGGTTCTAAGTCATGCATTGTGATAGTTATTTTTACCTTGTACCAGCTGATCTATATGGCTAGGAAAAACGATAACTAGTGAGAACCATGGGAGATCAATGAAGAGATCGTTCTGGCAGTCTGGTTTATCTGGTTTATCTGGTTTATCTGGTTTATCTGGTTTATCTGGTTTATCTGTTAAACTATCAAAATTGCTTGCATGTGGCAATCAATATTTGTCATCGTGCTGGGCAAGCTGTCCAATTGTCCAATTATATATAATTTCAATTGCCACATTTGAATTCTGCTGTTCAACATCCTATTGAATTTATTTCTAGAAGCAGTTTCGTCTCTCATTCTAGTTAAGCCACAAATTATTTTAGTTATTTTATCTAGATCTATCTATTGTAACGTTTGCCTCGATTCTAAGGGAGACAAATGGGGACCCCTAGCAAGGTCCCCTATTCTAAGGGACCTAGATCTAGAAAGATCTAGGTCTATGGTGTCATACAGGGGCAACCCACAGAGACAAAACAATGCATATATTTTGCATCGTACTTGATGTTCAATATTACAAAGTTTAGCATTTGTCTAACTTATGTTTGTTCAATTCTAGGAAATGGTGGAGGGTCTGGTAAGGACAATGACACTATAACGAGCTCACAAATAGATGAACAGAACACGACAAGTAAGTCTATGCCGGGTAAATTAATCATCAGGACATGGAAAACTTTCAAATCGATATCACAAATACACTGTAGTGTAATATTTTTTGGCTAAACACAATTAGTAGTCCTGTTTGTATCAACATTGTGCCACCAGCATCGTGGAGGGAGGATTATTTTCATAATTTAAATGATATGGTGCAACATTTTGTGTAGGGAGAGGGGTAGTTTAGTTTAGGTTAGTTTTATTTCACTCCTAATAATATATCATGGTTTTCAGTGAAGATGCTAAAATGTAATTGAAATTGAACTAAATATGCCAAATATGGAAAAAGATGCATTGCGTAATATTTAGATGTACTACATGTATAATAAAGATAATATTTATATAATATATCAAAAAAAGAAAATATATCCTTATATATAAAGCATTTAAAAATTATTTTACATTATCAATCTAAAAGCGATACAGTTTTTGCCAGCATTTGTTCGGCATTTAGGCTTGATCGTGTTTCCTTTCATGTCAATTAGCATACAAGAATTTATGTAGTCGGATGATTCGTTGGCAGTAGCTTTCATAGATAATGTTTGAAGCTTTGATTTTATTGTGCTTACTAAATAGGTTCATATGACTTGATAGGTTTATATATTTTTCAAAATATTGACTTGTGGACTTCTTGACTGGAATGTTGAGGTAGGAACGTTTTATGCAAAGTCTTATATTCATATTTTGCAACATTGAGGTGTGAGCATTTTATGTTTAGGTTTCCTAAACAAGACAATCAGACTAGAGTGGTTTGTTTGTATAAATTGTTTTAAGTGGTAATCCAATTCAAGCTGGGCTAATCGAGGGAAGCTTGCATGAATTTTTAGCCGTTATATAATTTTTGACACGGCAGGAATCGAACCCATTACCTCATTATTGAGGCACCATAATCTTAGCCACTCAATCATCTCTGCTCCTTAAGGTCAATCCAGACTTTTGATAACTGTTCCAATTCTGGGTTGCTAGTATGTTTCTGATGACGGGCAGGTCAAATCCGATGTAAAATCTAGTCAGATCGTTCGGACTGGATTGCTTGGAACAGTTCAACTTTGCTCACGAGATTGGAAGAATAGTTCACAATATCTGCACTTTGATCGGTTGGAATCTTTCAGCGACACACATAGAGTAGCGCCATATTTCTTTATCAGCTCTCTTCCATTGGCTGCTTGATTTACATGATGATTCCAATTTTGCTCACTGCTTGTATACTTGCTGGAATTATGAGCAGATCATAACATTTGGATGATGTAATTTGTGATGATTCCGATCCGGCGCCAGTTTAGAAAGGATCGGAACTCCTATCGACTGGTTTGTCAGAATGTCTGGATTAAGCTTTTCTGCATCCTTGCTGCTTGCTCTCGGCGGTGATACAGATAATGACAATTAAATGTGTTTGGCTTATTATCACAATTTGCAGTAGATCCTAATCTGCATGAAATCTACCGCTTGAGCATTAATTGTAACGTAGACTTGCTGGTCAACTGCATGTCGATACCGTTTGAGAAGCAAAAATTACTTGCCAAAGAAAGGGCTTTGAATGATCTACAAAACAATGTAGGCCTATAATATAGGCCTACAAGGCTACTGTAAACTATCACTGTGGAAAGTTTTATATTTTGGTCATGCCAAATAATTATTTGAAATGTTTATGGTCATGCGATAGATGCCATGTAATTAATTTAAAAAAAGAAGAAATATAAAAGAAATAATTTAAATGTTGTATTTGCCTTTGTAAGCCTCTCAGTAAATGAATATACATGTATTAAAATTGATCTCTATTCAGTTCATGTACGTAATCTTGTTCCTAAGGTGAAAGTCCTGTCAATATTGTATTTAATTATCATAAAACACTCACTAAAAGTAGAAATATTTATCTTGAGCATTGTTTTAACCGTAAATTGTAAAAATATAGTACTATCCTATGCAATTTTGAATCCTAAATCAAGATTTAGCCTTCATTATAGATACGACCGCATTGATTATAGAAATATTTGCAGCTGAATAATAATTCAATCAAGATTATGCTAAATAGGTGATTGAAGAGTTTCAGTTACATTGGAAATTAGTGAAAAATAACCCGTGAAGCTCCTTGTTAAAAGCTGGAGGCGGACAGGAAGCAATATGTGCATAATGCTTCAATCAAATGTGTCTCTTTTGAGGTCCTGTCTGCTATTCAGTTTGAAGTTTTGCGGAACAATAACTATAATTTTCAATTAAGGTAATGTGAGAACATATTTATAGAATGATGAAGTTGCAGACGAACTTTCAACGTAACCAAAGTTTCATATCATGGTTATGCCGGTTATTTACCATAATAATAGGTAATAATACAGTAACATATAGGCTACTGTAAACTACCACTGTGGAAAGTTATATATTTTGGTCATGCCAAATAATTATTTGAAATGTTTATGGTCATGCGATAGATACCATGCAATTAATTTAAAAAAAGAAGTCTGAATCAAAGATCACAAAAGTATTGATAAACGTAAAATTGGTAAATTTATAAATACATGTAAATGGTAAATATATATGAATGACAAGTTTAATGCTTAAATGGAATTCGTTTCCAAATATTCAACAACCAAAGAAAGAAAATGAAAGCAAAATAGGCTAAAATATTATGTCATACATTTCTCAGTCATTTTTAGTGCTATATACTGCAAATCTAGATTTGGTCGAAGTGTTTTTACTTGGCTATTATTTGAGAGTTTTTTTATATTATAAAACGCTTCCGAAATATCTGAATAATGAGAAAAATAAAAATATACATAAGCCCGGTATTCATAAGCCCGGTATTCATAAGCCCGGTATACATAAGCCCGATATTCATATTGTAGTAGTTATTCCCTACTGCCGTAGAGTAGGGTGACAAGGGGTGACAAGCTGTCATCGGACCCAAGGGCAATCTGAGCGAGAGGAGACACTCTCGGTTGTTTGGTGCCTGCCATTCTACTGGCAGTTTGAACATCATGATGCTATCGATTTATGTAGAAGTTGAAAATGTAAATGCATGTATGACAATATATATATATATATTTTAGTAATAAAGATTGTACTGATAACATTGGGTGTGCTAGTAGTGATTGGTGTGATTGTATCTATACTAGCCTGTGTCTGCTCTAAGACTTGCTGTGCTGTCACCTCTGCATACCCTACTCGCCCTCGCAGGTAAGAACTCATTGGAATAATGAGATCAGAGGCATGCTGGTATGATATCTGGGAACAAGCTTGATGCCGTGATCGCAACCATTTGGTCATGAGTAAATCACAAGTAAATCACAAAATTTTCTGAATAATTTAATTGACTCGATTGAAAGATCCTTAACCTAACTAAATGAGAAATGTGACTCTCACTCACTTCGTCGTGTTCATTCTAATTAATTTGGACCCTGTGAATCGGGGGCATTCAGCAGTTTCCTGTAGCATGATGAATCTGTGAATTATTTTAGCAAAATCTATTTCTTATATAAGAAATTATGCAGTGTGATGAGAAGACCATAATATATATTAGCAGTCTTAGGTTATCGCTAGTAGCCTGTGAAGTAGTGAACTGGGGAAAGATGAACTACAGTGCTGTTGCTGGACATTTACATTGCATTGGATATCACAGCTGTAATGTCTGTCATACGGAATACTATTTTTGTGCAATTGCGATATCTTAGCCAGAACCTCAATCCCAAACAAACACCTAGCTCCTGTTCGTTTGTTGCAAGCTACTTTGCACACGTCGTAGCCTATAGATCTTGTCCATTTCTCAAGTATTTTGAAATTATATGTAATGTATAAACATCTCATGCTCTCCGTTGCAGATCCTCCTATGAAAGGACTCCAGATGATGTGGAAGGGTTAAGGAATGATGATCTGCCTCCTCCACCTGATATCAGCCCACTGCGTATAGATGAATGCTCATCTATTGGAGATGCCAGTTCTATTGTCAGCATATCACCAATAAGGCATTCAGGTAGGGGGTTACTAGTAGCCAATGGAAAAATAGAAGATATGCCAGGTTACAATTGCAGCCAAATAGGAGGTAGGGTTGCATAAAGTGGCATCCAGTAAGAGAGAGGCTGATTTAGCCCCTAAACAGGAGAGAGACCCAATAGCCTCCGTGGCAGCCCGTGGATGCCCGTGGCCGCCTGGGGGTTGTCCCTTTCATTAAATTTTCAACCCGGTTTTGAAATTTTTGAATTTTGGACCATCTCCGTGGTCAGGTACATCAACATCAACATCGAGGTAAGGCAAGGTAAATATATAAATTTAAAGAGAATCTGGTGGGCTTTTGATTAAATCCAATTTGGATAATTTAAACCCTTTTGAAATTATGGTAAAGACCAAACTGTGAAATAGAAAAATATACAGGAGCAAAACTTGTCCAAAAATGTAGAACCCGATGGGTTTAAGTGACATTCAACAAGAAACGGGCTACTTAAAAAGCAACATGCTAGTTCCAGGTTGATAATAATTACAAGCCGAGTATTATTTAGACTCAGGGCTGGCTGCCAGTGGATTGAAAAGATGGAGTGGACTGTTACTTTCAGACTGGAATAATGAAATGGACTTGCTGTGGCTGATGGTATGTCGCCCAAAGAACAGTTGGTTCATTTCACTGTATGTAGCTTCTTACTTGTCTGAGCAATACTGGACTATAGTAGCAATAATGTCCTACTTGTAGCGTTAATGGACTGAACAAGGAAACATGACTTCTCTGGCGGGACCCAAACTAGGTGGAAAGTCTATTGCCCATTGGAAATTCACAACAATGATAGAAGATGGTTGAAGAATCAGTTACAATATTTAGTGTCAGTTTAAGCATCTGATTACTTTGGCAGGAACACAAGAACTGAAGGATACTGAGACATAATGTCATTACTAGTTAATGGTAGCTAGAATAGCCAGTGGTCAATTATAGGATAAACAACTAGTAATGAATGTTCAATATGGAAAGCATTGCAATATAGAATGAAGTACAGTTAAGTATTGTTTATTGCAATTGCCACTGAAGTGTCCATATAATCTCAGCCCAGGATAACTTCATGGATCTTGACTTGTAATAAGAGGCATCTGTCTACATCTTATAGTAATATCTGCAGCCAGCATATAGTTGCTCCTATTATCAGATAAGTTATCCGTTCTTTACTAGTGTGGGATTGGACGTATTCACAGGTGTAGTCTGAAAGGCTGGCAGTTGCCTAAGCTAGCTGCTAGCTAGACATAAGAATATGCATCCATAACAATATTTACGTTTAAAATAAATTTTCAACATTGTATTTCTCTATATTACAATTACTCTTGTAATTGTAATTTTCCATTCCTTTATACTTCACTCTTGTAATTATAATTTTCAATTGTTTATCATAATATTGAAAATGATACAGTCATGGATTGCTTTCAAATATGCATTATGTGGTCATATACATAAATCCTGAAAAAAGTAATTGATTATATAGTTATAGTAATACATGTTATAATATTGTTGTTTGACGCGCTTCCTCAACTGTACATACATTCTATCTACTATTCACCTATATATATATACTCTACTACTACAACTACTACAACCACTACAATTACTACTGCTAGATGTCACCTATATCCATTTCCAGAGCCTCAAGTATCCAGCACTGACCTCAAATGTCAAGCAAGCACATCTGTAGTTGCAGCTCAGGCAACCTGACTTTCATGCAATCTTGGTTGCTTATAAACATGTCACTGGAACACTAGCTCATATCTAAATATATGTATTATTATTGTTTTCTATTTTAAATACTGCCCATGTAAAGTGATTGGAATTGATGTTAACTCTGCATGTTCTTGAGACCACTTTGTATCTTGTATTCCAATACTTTTACATTATTTCTATGACCGGTATAACTCACATGATGTGCCTCTTCACTATGTCGGTGTACTACTTAATCTTATATGTGTTTACTCACTTTTAATCATATTTTATGGTCTGAACCGACCTGTACCAAACCACTACCGACCTGTACCAAACTTCTACCGACCTGTACCAAACTACTACCGACCTGTACCAAACCACTACCGCCCTGTACCAAACTACTACCGAAATGTACCAAACTACTACCGACCTGTTACCAACCTAACCGAGCAGCTACCTCCCCTAGTGGTCATAAATTAGTATAAATAGATGATATATTGTATACTGTCACTCAGATGAGAGTTGGCCTTCGAACAGAGCACATCTAGAGAGACTTGGCACTCTAAATATCTTCCAATAATTTATCTACTGTATTTTTGAGCTAAGGCTCTGTGAATTAATTGGCAGCTATGACATCTACTGCTCTGTAATGTTCATCCTAAATAGAAGTTATAGTGTACACATAAAAAAGACATTACTCCAAGGAGAAGGCACACAATAACTGCAAGTACGAACGAGCTACCGAGCTCCGATCACTACCAATAAGCCTGAGGACCTGTGAAGGTTTGGACCCTGCTTTGAAGTACAGCAGACCTCAGACCATTTCAAAATTTTACTATAGCTTTTTTGTGAGCTTGCACTGCACCACACCAAACCGAACCAAACGGAACCAATCAGAATCCATTCTAATCAACTATAGGCAGTATATGGAGCAGTACAACTATAGGCAGTATATAGGCAGTATATAGGCAGTATATAGGCAGTATATAGGCAGTATATAGGCAGTATATAGGCAGTATATAAAGCAGTACAATCTCTCAATTTTAATTCGGTTGTTACCTGGAGCCAGGACTCTACACATCAATCCACACACTGAATAATTATATTACTTGTTGTCACATGTGATAAAAAGTAATATAATTGTCATAAACTCGCCTTGCTTTACCCTTGCCAATACACCCATTAACTAGGCCAAGCCATAACTTTTGTATTCAGTAGTTCTACCCATTGTATTATTTCAACTACCCTTATTTGCATACGTCTGAAATATTTTCTGCTGAATTTTCGTCTGACTATTAAAATAAATGTAGTATGTGCACGCAAGGGTGTGCATAAATGGGTGTATCATTTAGAATGCTACACTACAGCTCGTAGTTAATTATCCACATAATTATTCAGTGTGTGGATAATTATTGCAACGTTTGTCTTTTGAACAATAGCCAACCATTCTATTAATATTAGGCCTACTACATTCTTGTAGATAGGCCTAATTGAAGCATTCTGGGAGCATCAATTGATATCATACCAACGTAAACATGTTCAACATTGAAGTTTTGTAATTAAACAAGTACAAATAGCAGTAACCGTCCACAACAAGCATGCCTAAGGTTCTGTAATAACTAGGAGGCTTTGTCAAGAGACAACTACCCCCCTTAGCATTCCAATATATTCCATTCCAGATATCAGTGACAGTGATTTTCACTAAGCAAGTCTAACAACAATAATTATAAGCAAACTTCATGCACATACAGTGACTGCTCAAAGCTATCTAGTTTTCACGACATAATATGTCCAAATGCAAATGTGCATCTGTAATAATGTGTGACCATGAAGACTGATCAAATATTGTTTCCGTGGGCTCAGGCTGCACATAACGCGGCTAGCGATGTGTAGATGTGTAGATGAGCATCCAAGTTATTAATGGAAACTTAATGCTATTTCTATCTTGACCTTTTTTATGCAAAGCTGTCAGCGCAATGTAGAGCCGTCATTCTTAATTTTGTTCTCAGAAAATGAACATGTAATTATTCAATTTTGGTTTACTGGACGTTTTTACAACAACACAGCACTATTACAATTGCAGCACCAACTTATATTATTGCATTAATTGAATAGCATAAATTAATTCTATTTGCCTTTATTTCATACCAAATAGTAGTACTATGAGAACATATTGATCTTGTTATTACCTCCTGCCAATGAGAGGACAGAGGTATCTGTGTCCTACTTTTCATTTTGTTAATGTTGTTGTTTTCAAAATTATAATCATGTATTGTGTAATTTCTATTATATATCTGTTATATATATCTAGTAATGTTATGAGAATAAGATTGTAAATGCTACAATTGTTTACACCTGCACCTTGTCAATTGTATTAATACACAAATCCACCTTAATACTGCTGTATTATTATCTTATTTCTTTTTACTGTTGCAGTTTGACCATGACTTATTATATTATTACAAGAAAAATAAAAGTATTTGCAAGCAACCATAGAAGAGTCGTGCATAAAAAAAGCCATCTATCCATCTAGTTAGCCGGCGGTAACGCATATTATTTAAAATACTAAAGTGTCACTTTTAGGGTGCATTCGGATTGTACTGCAGCAATTATTTAGATATTTAGATCGTAATAACAATAGTTATTACGATGGGTTGATGCAGCACAGCCCATCGCAATTGATGACAAACACACCGTTTCGGAGAGGCGTTGTACGCA
>JAOQGN010024423.1:0-13191 GCA_027564295.1 Himantozoum antarcticum
AGATTTATTCTAGCAAGAACACAGTAATAGCAATAATGCACCAGATATAGTCTCAAATGTGAACAGTCCCTTTAATAATACATGTAAAAATGCATTTACATTGTAATACATGTAAAAATTGATAGATAAAACATAAACTTGTGACTTAGATAATTTTATTACTAAATAGTTTGTACAAGGTTTGCATTCATTAGATGAAATGTTGCCAATGGCCATAATGTATGAAAATTATGTGAATTATAATAACCATGTAGCTAGGAAATCAAGAAAAGCTGAGAGATTAAGTTACATCGCCAAGTAACAATTTTTTTGCATGTCTACATATTGAAACAAGCTTGTTACGTTTGTTAAAGGGTTGCAAGCGCTGGCGTATGACTTATATAATACTTTTCACACAATCAAAGGTTACATCGTTGTGTACCACCTGTTATATGGTTTTGCTTGAGTCACAACTTTCCAGCTGGAAAGTTGTGACTCATGCTGGAAAGTTGTGACTCATGCTGGAAAGTTGTGACTTGAGCTGGAAAGTTGTGACTCAAGCTGAAAAGTTGTGACTCATGCTGGAAAGTTGTGACTCAAGTTGGAAAGTTGTGACTCAAGCAAAACCATATAACAGTGGTACACAACGATCCAACCTTTATTTGTGTAAAAAGTACTATATAATTCACAAGTCAGCGCTCGCAGCCCTGAACATAACAAACGTACCCAAACGTAACAAGTTTGTTTCAGTATGTAGACATGCAAAAAAATTCCTACTTGGCAATGTAACTTAATCTCTCAGCTTTTTCTTAAATTCTTAGCTACTTGGTAATTACAATTCACATAATTTTTATACATTATGATCATTGGTAATATTTTATCTGGTGAACGCAAACCTTTAGTGCTCAATGTAAAATAGAGCGAGATAAAAACTGGTAGATAAAAATTATAATTTTAGTACTAAACATTTTAGTACTAAATAGTCTCTTGTACGAAATTATTTAGTATTAAAATGTTTTGAGTCAAAATTACAATTTTTATCTACCAATTGTTATCTCGCTCTGCCTTACATTGAGCACTGTCCACATGTTTATTGCTACTCTCTAAAGAAGGGACTACCAATAATACATGTATATAGCTGTGCAACTGCCACGCAAAGTAATTGAGTAAACCACTGATCCTTCAGCTGATAATTATCTAAATATTTTCTAAATATTTTGTAGGTACGCCTATGATCTATAATAGCTTTATATTTAGATATGTCTACACCCGCAGAACAAATTACAATAGGAAATTTGGCTAAACATATGTTTTGCTAATGCCAATTTATCGCTATGCCAGGGCCCTCATTGCTGGTGGGTCGGCACGGGATGTAAAAAAGGGCTCTTTCACTTTTCATGCCAGCTCACCAGCAATGATGGCCCTAGAATAGGGATAATGCCAAAGTTTTCATTAAAATTGAAATAAATAGACTAAACAGGGTAAATTTACAATATAAAATAATGCTTGTGCTTTTATCATTTTGGCCACACAAGACTTCCCTAAAATATTTATTCTGACTTTTTGGTTTTACAACCACCTTTCCGTTGATACAACATTTTGATCTATAGTGAACAAATTTATTGCCACTGCTAATTGCGATTGTAATATAATACCTCATGCAAGCCTAATGCTAGATACAGGATAACAAGTATACAACAAGATAACAACCAACTGAGCTGTGAGCAGCTGCAGACCCTTTACACTGCAGTGCATTTATGGGGCCTATAAACGACATTATCATACAAAGATAACAGCAAGGAGTGCCTTGTAATAATATAATTATATACAGAGAGATTATACTGCCTCAGGTATTGATTTTAAGCTGCATAATTGCCAGTTGCTTTGTCAGCATTCTACTGAGGAGCACGCTACCAGTAGGCATCATTCAAGTAATCTAACGATAATTTTTTAGAACTATCGGTGTATCAAAGTAAAAGTCAAGAGAGAGCAGAAGTGAAAAGCCATTAGATGGCGTGATATATTGTAATTACAAATCAATCAATTTCCCTGTCTCAAAATACTCATGGACACACGGCATCTTCAAATCACATCCTGGTTTCTAGAATAGTGGCAAATTTTGACGATGGGTTGCGGTTGTGAGTGGAATATCACAATATGTGAGGAATTATACTTAATCATAGTTTTCAGGTTATGTGAACTAAAGCACCCATGGTGATATAACTTTCCTGAGTTCTCCTTAACTGTGTGCAAGATATATAATTACATTATATTGATTGTTTGAATATCATATTATAAATATACATGTATGTAATAAATTATAATACATTTTCACTATATATATTATTACAGTATAAAAATAATACATGTACTATAACAGTGGAAGTATCAAATTGTAAGTATCATTAAGAAATCACACAAAATCTCGAAAGAACAGACGAGTCAACGTCTACCATGGTGCATGGTAACCTTACCATTGGTTGTACAACAGATAAATTACTGCAAATGTGACACAATTTGCCAATACAATAACTATTAGACATTATTATGTAGGCCTACCATATCATGTATCGCATTCTACATAGGCCTAATAGCAAATCCGTTACTAAGAATTATGATGGCATGTGATAGCTCTTTGCATTTTAGACTGATATGTTTATCGCTTATGAATGACACTGGATAATGTCCAACAATATCAGGCTACCCTGGATAATGAACGACAAATTACAAAAATTGACTATGAACACTGTTAAATGATAATTCATCATAATTATGATTTAAATTTTTATGCCTGTATTTTAACTTTGACAGTTTACCAACTTTCAACAATAATAACAAATTATGTAAAATTAAATTCGAAAAATTATTCAAATACTTGCAATTTAGAAAAATTTGATACTTGTACTAGTTAAATTATAGGCCTATTTTGGATAGCTCAATAATTTGTGCCAGCCACTTGGAACTTATGTGAATCAAAACATACAAACCACATGTGAATCAAACATCTGGTTTGCCGTGTGCATAGGTAACAGTGGAGTTACTTATGAGACATTGCTATTATCAACAGAATGTACAACATGTTTCTTTTCTCTAATATAATAATTATATTATGTATAAAGTGTATTATTATATATTTTAAATTAAAACCCAATGTTACATGCCCATCAACATAACTGGCATGTTGCGGCAAGAACAGATTCGGAATATTACGTCATTTTTTCTAAAATAAACAGTAATTGTTATGAAATTTTTTCATACATGTAATAATTTTTATATTTTAACCTTTTTTTTATTTGAGGTCTACTCTAAATGCTGGAGATAAATTTTATTACCATCAATCTTTAAAACAGATGACCGTGGTTGATTTATAGCGCTAACAGTGCACAGGAAGCAGAAACCTAACTACAGAGTTTGAAAAGAATTCACCATATGAAATATAGTTACTCCTAAACTCGATCGAAATTCAGATTTATTCAAACTAGTGATTCCTTTTTGCTTCTTATACATTCCTAAATACATGTAAATTAGGACTACAGAAAATTTCACTTGTTGTATATGAGTATTTGGAACCACACTGAGCTCCTCTTTTCATTTCATTTTTCCTCGTTTTTTTTACTGGATCAAAAAGTGGAGTTAGTTGATTCTTCATCTTCACACTTCAGATAAAAAATTTTAGCCAAAAGCTTTAATTTATTTTATGATGAAATATTCAATTTGAAAATATGTATTTGCTATAATTATATGACATCATCGTGGTCTTGAGATAAAGGCTAGTAATTATCTCCATTTTTTGATGATATTGCCAGATAATCCGTTTGTATTCCGTGGCAGCAATAATCACATTTCTATAATATATTATTCAAAATGGTGCAATGGTGCACAGCGCAATAGTCCATGGCAATTATATTCTCCATGGTCATTCCATCATGCATCCACTTTGCACTTAAAATTAGCCTGAGCTGCAGTAACAGTAGGTAACCTCCAAATATAGACAATTGTGTATACTAGGATATACAAACTATTGAGAGAACACAGGATAACACTCTCAAGGGTAACGCAACATTTCTTAGCAAAAAATATACCAGGTAATATGGAATTGCATCTGTTTAGATAAACAAAAGGCATTGATGCAAATACTGACTGTCAATTAGTATGATTTATAATGTGCTCAATAAAACCTTTGTATAGTTGAATAATTTTAAAGCATGAATAAAACGTCTTAGTTTTTTATTTGCAATGAGGTGACTAACAAAACATTCAATACAATGCACTTACTAGTCTTTTATAACTTTTAAATTATTAAAATATAGATAATAGTAGTGAAATAATATCGATATAGCAACATATCTATCATCAGGATAGAGCCATTCCAGATGTAGCCATTCACATTGCAGGATCTATTGAAGCAGCCAATGAGAGTAGTCATGAGCTCTGATGTATCTAGAAACAGCCAAACAGACCGATATTATAGCAGGCATAAGCTACTGCAAGCCATTGCCATCTGCCAGATCTGCCATTTCTTTGTGCTGATCACCTGCTTAGGAATGTTTAGATGGAAATAAAGGAGAGAGGACAGTATCAAACTGTATCCACATCACTTGAGAATTTGAGGACTGGAGGACTGGATGAAGTGAGGTATGTGTCATTGTAAAATTTAGCACTAGGCAACAATTTGCACCTAGCAGCATACATGACAGCATTAGCGTATCACTATTTGCACCTAGCAGCATACATGACAGCATTAACGTATCACTATTTCACTATATTGTTACTACTAATTATTATAACTATACAGCATGTATTATAATATAGTTTATTATAGTACATGTATTTAACTATACTAATTGCTATTATAACTATTATAGCACTATATTACAAATTTTATACTACATGTATATACATTGCTGGATGTAAGTTTGACCAGCCTCAGAGATATGACAATTTGATAAATTTTTGTTTTCACCGAATTCCACAAAGGGTCAATTAAATTCCACAAAGGGTTAATTAAATTCCACAAAGGGTCAATTAAATTCCACAAAGGGTCAATTAAAAATAACTTTAAAACTGGACAAATAATAATAATATATTTGTATTTCGGTCCATTATTTCGTACAATACCCTGACCCTGTGCCCTGACATCTCAAAACAATTGTTAACATTTTGTCTGATGAACTAAAATTGTTGTCAGGGTTACAATTACTGTCTCCAAAACTTTTTGCTGAATTTCATGGAATTGAATTAGTATTAAATTTTAAATCTACAGTCATCAGACATTCCGTTGTGGCCAATTGATCCTAAAACTTCTTGAAGCTAGTCAATTGTGCTTTATATATTTACATAAAATTTAAATTGTAAATTCACCACAGTTAAGCATTAATGCTATGACAGCCCAGGCTTAGCTTTCAGGGTTTGATTTAACCGACAGTTGATAGCATATTGTCCACCTTGCCAGGGGTTCCTCTCCCCAAGGGTGCACGTATATTAACATATATATCACATATGTTAACACATCAATTATCTTAACACATATAATGGATATCAAAATATTCAAACTAAGCTCAGAACAAACTGTCAATATACATAATTGCATGTTCTAGTAACAATTATGCAGCTGAAGATGGTAAATTTGTGCCTGTGGAAAATAGCAATCAACGGTATACAACAAAGTGTAAGCAGGTGATTGGCAGAGTGGCAAAGGCAGCTGATTGCTGTGCATAGTTATTATTACCCCATTTATTTGAAAATCATCGGCTAACCTCCAGTGAGTCCAGTCTCTACTCTCAATGCTATTTAGTATGAGGTTTGGCTCTTTACTAGGTCGACAAAAGGGCTAGCAACTGGCAAAACCGAGTCATTTCTCATTTGAGCCAGGACCAATGTGTAAGGCAAAGAGACTGGAGAAAGGAGTTTGTCTGCTTAATGTATAATAAGGGTGGGGGAAGGGGACAAGGTGTAGAGCTCAGTATGCCTACTCATGTAATAAGGGTGGGGAAGGGGACAAGGTGTAGAGCTCAGTATATGCCTACTCATGTAATTCTTCAGCAAACTTTGCTAGACAATGCAATGAAAATTAAAATCTACTGGAGAGAGCTTTGCAAATACGACTTTACACCAAATATTCTTTAAATGACAGTTCGACCGCATTCTACAAACGGATATTACATTGGTAATTTATTCACACAGCAACATTTTGAATAATAACTCTATTTATGCTTCACAAAAACCTTAGACATTGATATGAATATGATTAGAATGTTGGTAGGGGAGACAATGACAGGGTTTTAGTTCAACGTGATTATGATATCCTACAGGGTCCTACATGTATGTATATCTAAAAAAAATAATAGCATCTATAATCAACAAACGGTCAGTCAAGAGGCGGTCGGAGATCACCTCTGGAAACATACTTGTCAAGGCACACTGGCCTTTCCCTCTTCTCCCGTAACATAGAAACAGAGACCTTTGGTATTCCAAGACGTCAATTTATCTGGTTTTATAGAGAATCGCGTCAGTACAGATAGCAGTTAACTTTATTTGGACATTTAATTGCATAATCAGCGGTTACACCTAAATGGTTATTCTAAAGATGGCTACAGTAGTCAAATAATATATAAAATTTGTGGTGCAACATTGTGCCAATATCACTTTAGTTACATGGAGACTATAATTCATGTTACAGGCACTGCAGCAGCACTAGCATCTTTAGAATTTGTAATTTTTATAAGAGAGAAGATGCCTTGACAAATCAATAATGATGCAAATCCATCAATTGTAGATTAGATTTAATGTAACATTAAACTCGCAGTCAACTCTTCAATAATTACAATTATAATAAATGTTACACAATATATGTCACATTTCTCAAGGCAATAGATTGATCCACTGGCCTAAGTTGGATGTTATTAGTTTCTAAGTTAAGTGTTAAGATCAGTCATTATTCTAAAGTCAGTGTAGTTCAGTTATCTTAGCTTAGGCTTGTATTTGGGTTTCTGATGTATTGTCAATGTCGCAGAAGTTACAATTACATGTACAATGTTTTCCTTTTACGTTGAGTAACATAGACCCAGTAATATTGCCATCTATATCAACCATATGAGTTGTGAGGGGAGAGGCATGTATGTATGCACTGTAGCTTTGGAGAGGGAATGATTCTGCTCAACGTACTAAATTGGTGTTGGAAAAATGTTCTGTTTTTTGACATTTTTTTAATGACGCTCGTTGTTCTGTCTCAATGTAGTGCTATACGAGGCATGTGCAGGATTGCGCATCTTTCAAATAACCAGTAATGTAGTGCAAAAATGTTGATGGAGAAGTTGCATTCCGCTGATAACGTGCGATGGCATTCCAAACTGAAAACTCTGACTTAGAAAGACTGCAATGCTGCACCTAACAGCATTATATACTGATATACTTGAAAATGAGAATTTGCAGGAAATAGAAAAGTTTTTGACATAGCCCATTCTATCACACAATTGCTGTTTTCACCAAACTGGGAGTAAGGCAAATGTCTGGCTCCATATATATTGATGCTCATTATTATATTCCTGCAATCCGAGTAAAACACTCGTGGAACTTGTAACTCAACCCCTCACCCAAACCTGTACTCATGTTCAACTACATATTTATCTTTATAACGTGACAAACAAGTAGTGACATGGGAATACGGAGAGTTCGTAACTGGTGCTTCGAATATGAATGTTTAAATATTGTGGTTGGGGTTTTGGGTTGAGACATATAGTTATATTGGCATATAGCATTGTCATATAGCATATAGGTTGAGGCATATAGCATATCGTCTATTGCCTAAGTTGTCTCACCCAAGAGCACTCAGTTACGAAACGGCGGTTTTGAACTGTCCCAACAAGATTCAATTACATGGGCCTTGGGCACATTTAGCAAGTTGATCAAATAATATAATTATAAATATAAACTGCCCCTCTGACCTGAACACTCCTTTGTAAAAAATGTCCTCCATTCCTCCTTGTCATTGCATAAAAAGAGCATTGTCTTAAATATAGCTGTGAGAGTCATCTAGCTAGGAAGATATAGCCAGTGTGCAGCCTTATCATGTCCCGTGGGAAGTGTCACATTGTGTATAATGATTGTATCAAGCAATATTATTGTATTAGGTAAGTAATCTTTACATAGAGAGTGACTTCAGCTCGTGGTTGCAATGAAAGCAGCTCATTCTTGTGAAATGCTACGACCAGCAGCAGTGCAAGACATCTACACTGTATAGTAGAGTGTAATGATATGACAGGCAAAGCACATCTGTTTTTTGTTTGCTAAGGGTATTGCATAATGAAACGTAGCCAAGGTAGATTGCAAGATAGCAAATAACAATAAAAGTCAATCTTTTGTTTGCTCAACCCCTTTCGAGATGCAGAAAAATAAATTGGCTGATTTACAAAGAAATGCTTCAATGAAACTTTGCAAACTAAAAGACAGATGAGCGCGGATGAATGTCTCACTTGGAGGTTTCCTTGACACTGAAAACAAGCTTACAGATGAAGGCAAATGAATATTGCATATTTTTCCTATTAGTTTTTGGCAATCTGAAAACAAATTAGACATGTTAGGCTGCTAAGCTAACTAATTGCTACATGTTTATGATGGATATAGCCACCTGTTCCCATGGCAATGTATGTATGCAACCATTAGGATTAATAGTCTGGCAGGAAGTAGGATCTGACTGATTCAGCAACAGATGACTGCAGTACAACTACAAGCTAAGGTGTCTGTCGGCCTAAGCCTACCACTGTAGCACCAGCATACTGTTAAATCAACCTATAAATCAGTGTGAACATGGCCTCAGTCTGAAATACCTACTGTCTATCTGCTCTAATTAACCCTTGGAATCCGGTTAGTGAGGACACCAGAAGCTCTAGTAGTTATCAAATGCAAAAAACATAAAATCCAATAATACATAATAAATGTATATAATTGTAATGTCAAACCAGATGAAAGATTTTTTTTTACAATTTGCTACAGTAACTTAATAGTAACACTTGCAGCACTACTAGGCGCTGCACCACAAAGTGGTCGGGTTCAGTCTCAGTTACCACAAAGTGGTCGGGTTCAGTCTCAGTTACCACAAAGTGGTCGGGTTCAGTCTCAGTTACGTTACGATTCTTACTATATTCTATTAAGATGAAAAATTGTATTTGACATAAAATGAATAATAAGTTGAGCTGATATGTAAACTAATGTATGTGTTCCACGGTTCCACGCCATCCATGTGTGTTTCCATACACGGTTTCCACGCCATCCATGTGTGTTTCCATACACGGTTCCATGCCATCCATGTGTGTTTCCAAAGTTAAATGCATGTCCATGATAAAGTAAACCTGAGAAAGGTTAGCATCTGAACCATCCGTGATACATGCTCCAGCCAATTCGCTGTGAGTACATACAAAAGTACAATGTGTATAATGTAAATAGTATCAAAATTGAGATCATCATACAAGCATATATAATTATAATAATTCTAAAAATCAAACTATCCACTGATTGTATCCTATTTAAAACACTCAGATTTTCTATAGGCTGCTCTTTGACTTTTTGCAGCAAGGAAAATATCAAAATTTCACAAAATCCGTTGTTCCTAATATAATTATGCCTTAATTGCTTTTATATTTGCATTTATGTTTATTTTCACACTTCACACCGCTGCCAGACAGCCCCTGACGCTGATGCTTGCCCAGCAGCACCTCTCCTGTGCTAATTTGATTAAATCCAAAGCTGAATTCCATTAATTAGCTTATGTTTATCTGGAAATGAAGAACCAGCAGCCTCTGTCACTGATTACAAAGGATAGTGCGATGACCATTATGCATAATTATATATAATTTGCTTCTCAATATTAGCTTATGTTCCAAACAATCTGAATGACTTGCTGACTTTTCGTAGGAACACAATATTGTAAATAATTGTCAATTTATTGGAGATGTTTGGAACCCAGGAAATCTCTGCAGTTACTACACCCTGTCAATTATTTTTATGTCATCAGTAATTAGCCACTAACACTGTATGTTGTGAAATGATTATAATCTGCAGGAAGATAATGAGCGTAACTATGTGACAGTTATTATTCTACATCAATAAGCTGTCTTAGATCATTAACTGCTTATTATTATCATCATCAGAGTATCAGACACATGCCTGATAATACCACTCTGTCTGATGATACCCTGAGTCTGATCTGTAAATATACTAATATAACAACTAGACGCTAGACACTTGTAGTATCAACAATAGCACTTGACTTGTATCATTAATATGACAAAGTTTTAACTAAAACACTGTCTACAGGCGATAGACAAATTAATTTACACAAAATAAAACATTTAAATTGTTTTACCGTTAAATACTTTAGTCGTTTTCTGATTAACGGAGTTTTTATATTTTAATAAAGAAAGAATTAGTTGTCAGCTCAGCAATATCAGAATGACTTTCTGGGTATTTTGTAGCTAAACTTCTCAAGCCCAACAATCAGTAGAGTAGACTTGAGAACTCCAGCGATGATATTTGAAAAGCAAAATCCCAAACCAGCAAACGAATTCGTCATGTAGGCATGGAGTGTACTTAGCCTTAGCTGCTTAGCGATGTGAGGGGGCGGCGGGGAAGAAGAAAAGAGTTTTCTCCTTCCCTGCCGGCCCATCCCTTCACCAAAGAGCCCTGTACAGGCTAGGGTGTTCTGGCATCAAAGATGGTTAAATATACCTATAAGTCTTACATAGGTATAATTCCTTTTCAGTTCGGTCACCTTGACTTCGACTTAGATCTTGGGGTCGGGGTTTTGGCACCCCAAAACTGAAATTGGGAACTTAGTCTTAGGTGCCCGATCGAACTGAGAAGGAATTTTACCGTTACATATTCAACCATCCAAGCTGATATTATATTGGATCACAATATGTTCTATTCACACAGGTAGGAAGAATGACAAATAATGACAATATGCTTTATGACAATCTTGTTTTACAAGTGCAATTTAAGTTTATCTTTGTTAAGTAAACCCACCAGAGACTTCTAAAGTAGACATTGAATTGCTTTACCTAAAGTTATTACGTAAATTATTTATCATACATATTTATTATTAAATGGTATGAGTCCGTTGTGTTATTCATAAAAGACTAACAATTTCGAAGTCAATGTGGCAGATATGGAGTTAGCCATTTATTCCAGGGAACGACTTCCTACTGCCTATGTTTCGATTACAAAATTGGGCCAATGCTCTGACATTAATTCCATGTTAAATGGTCCCAATGATCGTGATCTATTTGTTGTCGTCGTATGCACCACCGGGACATAGGCAGTCGGAACCATGGAGTTATCTTCTCCCAGTCTGGCATCAGTCATCCCTGAGCTGAGGTGGCGATGTCATCACTCTAGGTGAAGATAACTCTCTGATCGGAGCATACAGACCTCATGCCGTATTTTATTGGTAAAACATTTCTTGAATGATCATAGACTTCCTTCAACAGAAGATACTGATAGCTCTCCAAGACTTCAAAATTCACCAAAATAGTAAATACGTTATTAGGACACATTTTATTTCTTGTTACGAAGCAAAGTTAATAACAGTGATAGATTTGTCTTTGGAGACCATTGCCTTGTGTTTCAGCCTTAGGTTACATTAATTATACATTCTGTATTCTGTATATATCACACATCAAACCACCTCCATGTTGCCTTTGCATGTTGTAAGCTCCCCACAGTATAGACCTGTGCTATATTACCCTGGATATTGGAGATGATATGCTAATAGAGCTATAAAGCAATAAACATATTCTAGAATGCAAAAGTTGGAAGTTTTACATTTGGAATAATGCCATATCCAGATGATTAGGAATAAGGAGCCTTGAACTAGTGCCATATATGGTCCAGGTGATGCCATATATGGTCCAGGTGATGCCATATATGGTCCAGGTGATGCCATATATGGTCCAGGTGATGCACTGTGATAGACTGCATAGAGAGCTGCACTTCTCTGCTTTGCACTGTTCATATCATTTTCTACCACCGACAGATAAAATATTGAAGAATTGGGAATTGCTTTATTGAAAGCCTTTGTTAATTAAATCGTTGCAAATAATGATTTAGTAAGATGTATTAAGTATTAATTTTAGTTTGGTTAGTAGTTTTAGTAGAAATATTATTTTGCAAGGACAGCAAAAAAGAGCACAAAAATATAGAATTTCAGCCAAATTGTTACATACTACATGTAACAGAATTAATCCCTAAGAAACATGCCGGCACTTTTGTGCGCTAAAATTAGTCTTGAACTTGGGCTGAGGACAAATAACTAGTGTATTAGTTATGGAGTCGATGTCCTCCAGCACCACAATTTACATATTATGGTATCTACTATCTGCCATAAATACAGCACCTACCGATATGTTTGCAGAATACAAGAAGTTTGACTGTAAGTTTCTAGAACTTTTTCCATGTTTCAGATGATGAATGTGTCACAAGTTGGACTTGTTTTGGCGCTGGTGTTGATAATGAAATCTACAGGACAATGGCCACCCACTAACTGCCCAGAGAGATGTATTTGTCATGAGATCTGGAGTGATACTGTGAGGACAGAATTAAAGGCTTTGGATTGTAAAGGTATTATAGGAAATAGCTATAAAAATAATTATAGAAACGAACTACACACAGAAAAGATTTTAATTTTTTGTATTTTAATTTGAAAATTCTGCTAAAAGTTAGTTCTTCCAGCATTAAGTTCTCATTAATAGTCTATATTTTCATTAAATTTGAAACAGTTAAATTGAATTTTCAGTTAATTTGAAATTCGAAAAGCTTTGTTTCTTATCTTGCTATACATCTCCAAAGACCTGAGTTTCCTGGGGGTTTTCGTTCTGAAGGTCAACTCTTTTATTTATAGTTTCTGTTTTATATATATTATTGTGCATGTTACATGCAGTACCCGTATTCTCGGCTTTAGACAAATACTTAACCTGTGACATAAAATGGTTTGGCTACTTCAAATAACGTAAATAAACTGTTGTGAAAATCTCAAATCTTATGCACAAAACTGGAAACTCAGTTGCATTATAGTTTAAATATTATGTATTCTATCAACAACAACAAAATGCATACAAGTATATAATATATATATATATAGATATATACAAAAGTAGATTATATAGAGCTCTGCTCATTGTTTTGTCAAAAACCAATAGAATAGAACAAGTCAACGAATCA
>JAOQGN010024534.1:0-13186 GCA_027564295.1 Himantozoum antarcticum
AGCAGTACATCCGTAGCAGTACATCCGTAGCAGTACATCCGTAGCAGTACATCCGTAGCAGTACATCCGTAGCAGTACATCCGTAGCAGTAGATCTGTAGCATTACATGGTAGTTTAGCTATTCTCAATTACTGGCTAAACAAGAAATGTGGTTTTTGGTTCTTGATCTGTACTCTGCAGAAAGAAAATTGTAGCCAAAAGCTTTAATTTTACGACCAAGAAATATATTTGAAAAAATAATTTGCTATAAATCAGAGCATTGTCCTTTTGAGAAAAAGCTAAATAATTCAGTTTGTCAATTTTGGCTGTTGCAGATAACTGGTTTGTACTTATTCCCCAGCAGCATATGCTGCAGATTTAGCAGCATATGAAAAGGAAATAGTAGTGAACAGAATTACACCACAATAGAGGATCAATAGGAAATATACAACATTCAAAGGATATATTATCTAGAAAAGTATGGCATTTGGATTGGATCTGATTAGTTATCTTATCAACCATTTATCTTATCTTTGATAAACAAATTTGTTTGTCTCATTGACAAATTTCGGCAGCTGACAATCTATAATGTATGTCCATATATGGTGCCGTAGGTCTATGTATATTACTCATATTAATGATCTATAAGTACATGTACTATGGAAAATTTTCACCAGGAACTTTCACAAATATCGTTGCTTGAAAGTAGCATTTTTTGGTTCATATTTGACGTTTAAGGGCGGATCCCAGACAACCCCAGATTTCTGTCCAATCCTTCATAATATAGAAATGTACAACAGGTTCCAATCGTGGTGGCAGAAGGTTTGATTTAGGCCTACATGAAGCTTTACAAAGCCCAACTAATGATCTTAATTGGTCCTGGATACCAGTAATAGTGTCCCATATTGTCCCATAGTGTCCCATATTGAGTGCCAACCAAAGCCTAGAAGTCAACAAGAGGAGGGAGAGCGCCGACAGTCAGTCAACCTATAACATTCGAGGCGAATCCTAAACCAACTTTGGACAGATTATGGTCGATTGTGTACCAGCCTTTAGATTGTTACATTTCCACCTAAAATGTCAACTATTTTACTGCTTATAGGGTATTATTTTTCAGACTTGTTCCTGGACACTTTTTGTACTGATGCACACATTAATGAATGTCAAATAAGTATTTTATAGCTATGGCTATTATGTGGTTTTGTGAGAAACAGATTTTGTAAAAATGTGTGATTCAGCGTTGACTTTGATCATAAAGCAAAACTTTGTATTAATTTCAATGGCTGCATGAGCCAATCAGTGGCGGAGCACATGGCCTTTGGTGTGATTATTATAATAATAACTCATTGAAGCATAGATCAAAGCGAAACCCAACAACCACAGGAATACAGACTAATGGCTCACTTCAATGCGAGCGTATCAACAACTGTTTCATTGAGTCGAGTGCTAGGTTCAAGCGTAGACATATATAATTGTCAGTGTCATGGGTGCACAGCGTTTACAAAGTATACACACAGAGTAGAGCACGGAATAGAGAACGTACAGATACTGCTACCATTGAAAAGGAGTTCTCTATCAGAGAACAGACTGGAGCTCCAACATGGTTCGACTATTCTTACTATTATTGGTAAGTGTATACTGGAAAGTCTTATATTCATATTTATATTGTTGCAACTGTGATCTTAGCGTTAAAGTATATCATATAAGCGATTCACATCTGGCAAACCATTTTGTGGTCAAACCTTATACATGTATATCTCTATCTGTGATGTCACGCCGGAGAAGGGCCCATTATTTAACATACAATAACAATATAATATAGAAATTTTTTAAATTGAAAAATGGTTAACTGAATCCTATTCCTATGCGATGTTTGGTAATTGTTCGCAGAGTAGATATAGATGCATATGCGTGCAAAATTATTGCACGGGAGAGCACTAGCTAGCTGTTATGTGCCTATAGAGTCTATTCTTGCACGGGAGAGCGCTAGATAGCTGTTATGTGCCTATAGAGTCTATTATTTACTTCAACCCATTCAAAGCAAAGCATATGAATAGAGCTATACAGTAATATGTGTGAATAACACAGTTAAAACACTATTGCTTTGCCATCATATACACTAGCAGTAACTATTTCAGTGTGTTACAAAAAAGTATATTCAGATTATGAAGATATGGTTTTATGGTTGCTTATCTCTGTAAACTTGAGTTAAAATTTACACACTTGACTTGTGATACTGAAATCGTAACATTCAATGCCATACTTTTGAGAACGTAAATTGCCATTAGTGTCTTAAATTTGATAAACCATCTAGAGGTAAATGGTTACACACACAGTTAAATCATTGGCAGATGATGTGGTCACAAAGCAATAAATCAACCCCATCCGCATATGGCTGAGATGCATGTAAATTAACAACGGGGCTGTGCATACAACCCGTAATATCTTGTTTGTTCCAAATAAACTGCGAGATATCTATACTAACATATAATAGGTGTGCATATACCGAAAAAACACATTTGACTATTCACAACATATGAGCAGAGTTAATGTACATTAGCACCGTGCATTCATATTAATACTATTAAATGATAGATAAAGCTGATAGTGAAACCTGCAGTCATACTAACAGTGGTTATTTCATGGTAGATCTTTACTGCCTTTGTTACATGAGTGAGACATATATAATAGCATATATACATACACGTACATGTAGCATATAAATATATAGCCGAGGCTAGGGATAGTTCGTGAATTGCTGAACTTCAGCATTATGGGACACCCTCGCATTATGGGACACCCTCGCATTATGGGACACCCTCGCAATATCAGAATATTATAATAATTTACTTCCAACAGTATTTCAGTTCAAATCAATGTGAATTTGAGTTTATATTTTAGCCTTACTTTGTGTGGAGTTGCTCTCACGGTGAGGTCAGCAGAAACATTGGATTCTGCTGACCTCGTTTTGTTTCTTCTGGCCTTGTCGTGGGGGCAACTCCACACAAATCAGAGCTTTCAAAGGCAGGCTAGGTTTGTATCGTACTTTTGTGAGGCTTTGTTTCTGGCTAAATGCATGCATTGACATGGCACTTCTACATAGTCCAGTGCTCCCACAGCCTGTTATATAAGAACTTAACAGTCCAGCAGTATAGTTGCCGTATTTGTAAGGCTATGCTGATATGGGGGCTGGTCGGCTGATTGCAACTAGCAACCCCACCCAAGTGTGTGCTAGAAGCGAGGCTATAGCATGGAGCAATACAGAGCTGCGATTAGGAATCCCTTCAATGACAAGCAATGCTCTCTGTTATGCTTGGGATAATTAGAGCTACCATACAAATACTCAGCTCCAAGTCTATGATGTATCCATCAAGTGTATAATGACTCTAAGGGAATCCTATCAAGACCTTTTGATCCCGTAGCTGGCTTCTGTAAGGAGACAAATCCATCAGACAGACATTCAAAGAGAGTGCATATGAACAGCATAATATCCAGTAACATGTTAGCATGTAATAGAAGCATTGAAGGGTTTCACACATTGTTTGCCTCAGATTAGATGATATAATCTTAATCCTAATCAGAGTCGTATGCAGCATGCTCAGCCATAGCAAAGCCATAGCAAAGCCATAGCAAACATGTTCAATTGCTTCATAATAAGATAGAGTTGAGCTTCCTTTGATGCCCATGCTCCCTCCGCCCGCCCTTACATCACACGCCCGCCCTTACATCACACGCTCCCTAGAAATTGAAAACACGATGGACAATTTGTTATAATACTGCCAATACTTATAGCAAACACAGTACACTTGGGCTAAGTACGCATCACATAGTAGTAGTATAGCTAGGTAAGTTGTGACGTGCTCTAATTAATAGCAACTGTCCCTAATTAATAAGAGCCACAAATAATCTCTAAGGCTTCCCCAATTACATGTCTTACTTTTATCAGCACTTGATTTTGGATATTGTAGAAATGGGATAATAGAATACACAAATCTGCTCTGCGCTAATCAATTCAAACTAATACTAGGTACTTCTTGTCTGACTGGAAGGAATGATATTACAGTGTAATTATTATTGTTATTATTTGGCATATAACCAAGAGGTATAAAATCATGTAATATAAACAATTTCAAATATTCAAACGATCAACTCTCTGATATTGGGTTATCACGTAAAACAATAAAAATACTAATCCACAAACCTATAAAATTGAAAGCTGTCAACATCAGCTTGGGTAATGCCAAAGGTGGTATTAATAATATTTTCTAGTCAGTAGCCAAGCAAATTGTTTCATTGTAGTAAAACATTAAGGCATAAAGGAAAAACCTGCAGGTTGTGAGATTAAAATGCACATCTTTGTGGATAACTTGCATCAAAGCTGCTATACGTGGAGCCAAGGGGTAATTTATATGATATTGTGGGTACAAGATCCCAAGGTAAACCCCTGACTCAAATATCTGTAATGCTATGAAACATACATGAAATTGCTTCTGGTTAGTAAATGTAAAGCTATTCCACTAAAACCCATGTATTTGGGAATTCCGAGTTCTGTTATAATACAGCTTTTACAATTGTGATCAATTAGTTGTATAATGATGAATAACATTACAAAGCTGATAATTATGCAAAACACCTTTGGTTTGAAGTTTGCACCAACATCCTAGACCAAATTCCCAACTTTATTGGCAAAGGAGAGGAATAACTGTCCATATTCCAGTGGTCTACGTGACAACAAGGTATAGAATGCAGGCTATGGTTATAATTATTCAGAATAATGAGATAGCACTCATCAAAGCCGTGACTTTCCTGGCTGTTTGCCAAACTTTCATAGCTAAAACTCTGTGTATCGTTCATTACACTTCAGGTCCGATACTTGGTGCTGACTCACAAGTCAGTGGATTGATCTACGCTGACATTCTCTGCTAATGGAGAAGTTGTCTTATTGTTTTAAAGCATTGCTATTATTAGGGTGATTTGAAACAAACATTGGTATTTGAGAGTTTTTAGAGATTAGAAAAATATTTTATTTGAAAAACTACTAATTATCTACACTCGAACAATCGTTCCAATCAGCAAACAGCCTCCACGATACAATGCGACTGTGAATGTCAGCAACAGTGTATTCTGCTGCCGTGCCATGAAATAAATATATAGCATATGCATAAAGCAAGTGAGAAATGGCAAAGTTCAAACATAAAATTCTTAATTGCACACTTCAGTGGCTTGCATGATCTCTAGATGCATGGTATAAAGACAACTGGTGACTGTGAGATTTTATCTTCACTCACAGGAAAGATATTCACAATTGTGCATATACATTGCTTAAATTTATTTGAACTGATAAAGCGTTGACCCTGTTCCTGAAATGCCGTTCTGTCTATTGAATCAATGCACAAGGGAAACAGTCAGCATACCTTCATAACTAATTAAATCTATTATCAAAGTTGTACAAGTACTTCTAATAGGACAAAATAAAATAAGACTGAGTAAGCAGCTGCACAGCTAATGTAAGTGTGTAGACCAGGAATAACAACTAGCAGGTAAATTATGATAGCATCTTTTGTTGTTGAAAAGGTACGTGACAATTTCTGGCTCAAAAATTGATTTAGATAAATGAGATACTATCAAAAAAATCAACGATGACATTATCTTAACATGAACACCGGGAGTTGTTGATTGGAACTCCGGCGAGAGGTAACTCCCACCGAACCGCTTATCTTGTGTTTTACCTGCTGTCAGAGCGCAGGTAGTGACATTTGGGATTAAGAATCTCGCCCAAGAATTCCTAGCAGTGAAATATTTTTGACCACATAGAGAATCAAACCCGATGTCTCACAAACAGGGTCCTGTGTGCTGTGACCACTTGACCATCACAGTTTGATATTATTCATCCATGCTACACCAGCTATGAGAGATTCAATATAGCCTACTCAGTGAAGATTGAGGAACCACTATCACAGTTTAACAACTCCCTTGTTTATGGGTCCTCCTGAATTTGATTGTTTTACTGCTTTATTGCCATTGCAAAGTTTCTTTTATCTCATAACAAACAGTGTGAAGAGTGAGAAGAGCGACTCTGTAACTAATTTGGCCAACAAGTACTTACTGCTTATGGCTTATCATAGAGTAATAAATAGCAGTGTATAGTGTATACTAGCCACTAAAAGACACCTGCATACTGTCTGGCAAATGTTATGGTAGAGTACAACATGTGGTTATATTACTTACGTCTCTGTCTTGAATTTATACCCAAATAAATACTATTTTCAGTAATGTCGCAGAAACTATTAATGTGTATCATAAACTGCGCTGTGCTGCTCATTTCACCAAATTCTGAGATACAGGAAAACAGAGGATGTGTAGTTGTCTTCTCCTGATGCCCTCTCCCAAACTCCCAGACATAAATCACAAAATGATTTTTTTATGATTAGAAGATATATCTTGATTTTTGTGATAATTTTATTATATATCAATGTTGTAGATGTTGTTCAATGTTGTTCAATGTTATTGTAATGTTGTTGTTCCATTGTAGATATGCGATTGGTCAGTGGCTCAATCTGTACATAAAGATAGAAAGGCAAACCTTCTAGCAATAGAAACCTGTCCAGAGGAACAGTATCTCCATAGCTCTAAATGTGAAACATGCTCACAATGTGGAGACTTGGAATATACCAAACATAAATGTAACAGTACCCACAATGCCGTGTGTGAATGCATTCCTGGTTACTACAGAGATAATACAGACGGACAATGTAAGCAGTGTACCAAATGTCCAGTAGGGTGGGGTGCATCGCCAGCCTGTACAAGCACCAGTAACACAGTCTGTGTTGTGTGTCCTAGAAACAGTTACAGTAGTATAGAATCCAGTACTAAAAGCTGTCAGAGCTGCACACTATGTGATCAGAGAGACGAGATTGTCCTTCAGCCCTGTACATCACAACAAGACACCACTTGCTTCAGTAAGTACAGACTAGTGCTAGTAATTAGGGGGAGTCTCAAATGAGAAATAAAATAGCCAGCTGCAAAAATGCATAATTGCGTAAATTGTGGAGAGTTTCAAAGAGAACCAATTGTCGAAAGCATTAAACCATTCAATTTCGGTCGTTCCATCTTTCCATGATCTCATCGGGTATTTCATATATATAATTTAGTATACTTTAGCTATTAGTCATAACAAGCTACCCGCTTTACAACACCCTACCACCCTACCACCCTACCACATTTTACGATCTAATGCAATGTTTTGAGCTTCTTTGAGCTTTTTGAGTTGAAGCCAGATGTAATTGTCTTTGAGCCAGGTGGTCTTTTGAGCTTCTTTGCCTGTGTCCCAGACTGTTACATGCTGGAGTTTCATCTTTGTACATTTTTTTTAAATTGTACATAAACCTTAACTAGCAAAAAATATTGTTAAGTACGACTAAGTATATTGTTTAGTCTCCTGGATGTAAATTGATATTATTTATTCCTGATTTAGTTAAACCCAAGTTATTCTATGGATTTGGGTTGGGGGTTTGGGGACGTCCAACACATCTCCATCCACTAGCATGCCCAGCTGCATATTTAGAGAACTTTTGAGTTTGTTGACCAACTCACAGTCTTTCAGTGGAGTGCTTTCCATAATGACTTTGCCTTAGTGGGAGACCTTCAACATCCTTTGAGGTGAAGTTGGCTTATTATAAGTCCTAGATCTGTCCTCAGATAAAGTAGTGGGCTTGCTATATAAAGCATAGGTCTCAATGTGATAACAAAGCCACACAATGCTCACTGGCTATTCAACACTTCTTATAAAAAAACATTGCAACCATTGTTCAAAAGGTGTTTTTATATCAAAGGGTTTTAAATCTTTGTAATTTTAAACAAAGTTCTAATCTACTATATTCAAAGGTGGACCCGAAAACAATACTTGAATTCACAATGTCAATTGAGATTTATTTATCTCATTGAAAAATTTCAGACACAAGTAGACGTCTGCAAACTGATGGATATTATCAGTATCAATTTGTGCGATGCTTTGACTGCCTCTCAAACTCCATGTGCAGCGTAATATACATCATAATATGGATAGTATAGTGATCTAATACGGCAGCTGGCTAATATATCATCAATTCTTCCTCAACAAATATTTGTAGGCGTCCTTGTTTCATGGCCTGATTTCTTGTGAAAATTTCAGAAAATGCCATAAAAAAACACACACATCCGACATAGCAGTAGATGAAGAGCTGATGCCATCATTTTGAAAGAACACTAATCATGATTAATTCATACCTACGCTCTACAATCACTGAATAGTTTTAATGATTAGAGAAATCCCTTAGCCCACTCGTTCATTGTTCATTAACTAGCGCGTTCATTAACTAGCGGAACTTGAGCACAGAGGCTATAATCAGTAGTTGGTAGGTTCCGGACCTCTCAGTTGGTTCAATCCCAAGTTGAATCAATTAAAATTACAAAATATTTTTTAGGTGTAATTCCTTTTCAGTTAGTTCACTTTTAGTTTGATGTTTGGGGTTGTGGTTTTGATGTTCTAAACCGGAAATTGAGAACTTAGTTCTAGGTGAACCGACTGAACTGAAAAGGAATCTTACCAACATGTATTAGAATTAATACACATGCACTTGCTTCTCTCCTGACGAGTGAGCAAATGCAATCAAATCTGCCCAATCGGTGAGTGCCCCTCCTGATATCTCTTTCAGCTAATTGACACAAAATTAACTTGCTTTGTAGAAGTGAAGAAAAATACAGCACCAAGTGAGAAGTTGACAGAGGCTCCAGTATGCCTAGATGGTGCATGTGGCACACAACGAGACAATGCCTATCTGTACACGGCACCACTATACTGTGCAGTACTCGGTAAGAAAGGGCGACAATCGGAACAGAGTCTAACAGGAGTTGCCGACAACTAAAGTTGTAATGTTTACTGTTGTGGTGAGGGGAGTAATATACCCACCCTTACTATTGAAGAAGTAAATCTACTATTGATGGTTATCAAACATAGAAAAGTGCATCAAACTTCGTATATGAGTTTCTCTTAAGTTGATAATTGTTTTATATTTATATCGTCATACAAGAAATTCCTTGTACTGTACGTTATTTGAAACATAATTTATCCAAAAACAAGGAAATTTGAAGTCAACAACTAGGCCTACATGGAGCTATGAAATAATGACATCAAAATACATAGCAGGATTGAAATGGATAACAAGGTGACAATCAATAGCAGCAGAGGACCAATCAACCCCTTTTGAGACCTATTCAGATCCTTTAAGGAGCCAATGCTCAGTTGCTATGACCATCGACATTAAACTGACTTCAAAAGTCGTGATGGATGTAAAATAGGGCAAGTTTGTTTCTTTGATGAACTAATCTTCAATAACTAACACAACAAGTTTTGGCATCCAGTTACTTAAACAGTATTTCAAAAGTAAAGTAGTTTCTGTTAAATGGTTGATAAAGCAAAGTATCCAAGCTACACTGATCACTAATGTGATACTTCACAAGTGCATAGTTGGGTGGATCTAAAATATTGAATTAATCATCATGGTTTATCTGATGGTGGATCTCTGTTCTCTGATTGATATCACTCCTCCAATAATTTCCTTTCATCTTAATGTGTTTAGCTAGAAGGTGTGAGACTGCCAACTGTGCAAGACTGTAGTTTGATTGATGGACTTTATTCAGACATCATTAGACTTTCTTTGCATATAAGCTGCACTCAATAATTACCTAGGGCTATGGTATGATATTATGATATGTTACCATTGGTTATTGTAGGCGCTATCATACTTGGCCTGCTGATATATGTGATATTGAGGTGTAGAATTAACAAAAATAGAGCTTCTCAATTGGCTGCCGGCACTGTTTATCACAAACAGCCATTAGATTATCATGTTACCCAACAATCATTATACAGTCAGCACCCTACCACGCCGGTGGTCTACCTGCAGAATGGTGGAAAAACAGGTGAGTAAAGTTAGACAGCCTATAAATAATCATATCAATGCTGACTTGCGATATTATTTTCTTCTAGTATGCCAGTTGCAATACTAGAGTGAATTGCGTGAAGTAATTCACGCAATATAGGTTCACTTCAATATAGGTTCACTAGAGTGAACCTATATATCAATATAGGTTCACTAGAGTGAACCTATATTGAAGATTTATGGGCCACACAAATTTCTTTGGGCAGAATGTAGGGGCTAGATGAATCTCTGCACCACCATACTTGAACTTACGTAGAATTATAAATAAATGTATAAGAAACATTTTCTGGTGATTTATTTCAAAACCAATATTTCGACCATCCTTTCTAATCGTCATCATCACAGGATGACCTTTAGAAAGGATGGTCGAAATATTGGACCATCTTTGACATCCTGTTCAACACCATCCTGTTCAACACCATCCTGTTCAACACAACTGTTGACGTCCTGTTCAACACAAGAAACATTTTCTTGTGTTGAAATAAAATCACAAGAAAATGTTTCTTATACATTTATTTATAATGAAACTTTTAGCCCGCATCAACTTACATAAAACTATTACACATCAACAACACTCACATAAAATACCTTTTGAGCAAAAAATGATGAGTGTGTTCAGCAGGGGCATATATAACAAATAAAGTACATTTTATATTTTACACACTATATTTTATATTTTACACCCTACATCTTAGGGAGCCTTCAACCTGCGGAATCTACGATGCGATGCCGGAATATAAGAATAAAAATAATCTAATAAATTGTTATTTTAATGGTGGCGATACCGGTTTCACCGAGTTTTCTGGGACTGATTGGAGTCTGTCCCGAGACGATGCCATTATTAAATGTAGCAGCGCATCGATGCGTTCTAACTGGCTCTGATTTTTTATATTGAGACCTGTCAATAATGGAATCGCTGTGATTATACTATTCGGGAAATATTTGTATAAATAACGATCGGATGTTGGTGCTTTTACGATAGGCAGGATGATTTACTTGACTCGCCAATATAATCCTGCGAGTATTGTACTCGCTAGAATCTAGCGATGCAGTGATGTTTTATAAATAAAAATAAAATATTAAATTTAATACTTGGAATCGCATCAACCCGTTTTACCATTTCTGTTTCATTTTTTGTGGCATTGCATCGTCGATCCCGGAGCTCGAAGGCTCCCTAAAACAATTTGTAATTAATATAATAATATTGATTAAAATAATTGATTACGAAAATAAAAAACAATTTTCACATACCAAAAAATAAGTTTTACATGCCTGTCTACAGCTGTAAAACTTGTGTCTGATGGGGAATCTGGAGGTGAGACTGATATTTAAACTTAAAGCACAAAGCAATTTTTAAGAGATATTTTAATTTCATTTAGTTCCATGTCTGATGAAAATGCTGTTTGCAGCATGCTGTCTGTCTGTTTGCTGAAAATGTGCAAACATAACTAGCTTCACTATCAGCAATGGTGTGAGTCTGGGTAAAAAAACTGCTCTTATGAAATAACCCTATGTAATAACTTAGGTTAAAAATAGTAGAGAGCAAATTTCAAACGAATGTAATTAGAGTCCAATTAGTTAAAATTGAGAATACAACTACCATTGACTTAAATTCTAAATAATGGGAATATATAATAATAACGGATGTTGGTAAGATATAATAATAACAGACGTGTGTGCAGACAACTCTTAATGGATTGTTCAAGAACGATATGTAGATACTCATTAAGAACGTTAAGATTACAGCTCCGTTATAATTAGTGCATTTACAGTACTAAGTAAAACACAAACATTTTTATATAAAAATATTTCAAATTCTGAAATGACTTACTTGCTGTACTGGTACCTCTCAGCATTGATAACTCAATTCAGGTGTAACTGTTAAGCCAAATTACGCTGTGTAAGCGCACTAAGTGAGACGCACTAAGCGCACTAAGTGAGATGTTCTAAGCAATAACTATTAACAAAATAATAATATAATGTGACAACAAACCATCAGCAGTAGCTAGCTCAGCTTCCTTTTCTCTCAGTCGTCTTGAGGCCCTCTGTTTCTCCTCTAGTCGTTGTTTCTCTTTGTTTGCATCATCCCACATGGTATTTTCCATGAGCCTCTGGTCGGGCCGAAAGCGGGAGTCTGTAGGAGCCACTCCGTCTTCACCTTCATTCATTTCAACACCAAGCTGTGTCATGTTATAGCACTTCTCCAAGTGCGATCTACAAAGATCAAAGGACAAAATTTTATCTCACCATATGTATTCCAGTAAACTCATAATGGAGGTTTTTGCACTTTACAGCAATGTAAAGATCTGGCCTTGTCATTCGCACAGACAGACAGATCATTACTTGTTCTCACAAGTTGTTACTTGAGGGCTATATTTATGCATGTAAGACATATATATCTTAATTAGATTCGAGGTAATTGCTGTTATAACATTGGATACATCTGATAACCACAATAAAAAATAGAAATGAAAATATTTCAACTTCAGCCATATTACAGGTATTATTAGGAGTTCTCTTTTCACAAATCCTTTCACCAATGAGAGGAAAACTCCCAGTATACACACAAACTTTGGGTATTAGTACCGATCAGTCGAGTATAAAGCATAAAGGCTCACTATAAATCAATAGATGTAATATAAATAAAAACTAGTTTTGGTCTACTATCCCTACGGATAATAGAGTTCCATAGCTGAACTATTATTATCAGAAGTCAATGATTAAAGTCAATGTCAGAGCGGCCCGAAATGATAAAGTTGAGTTTCCAACAGACATGCAAGACAATAGTTTTCAGATTTTGCATTGGTCCGGATTAATTATTATGATTGTTCAAATACACAGACATTGCGGTATTTAGATGCAGAAAAGATCGTAGATGCCTACTGCATACAATCAGAATCAGCAAAATCCTCAGATTTATTAATGAAAACAAAAATATTTAAACCTAATTTTTATTTCTATAAGTATAAACTATTAATATTTTTCATAAAGCAAAACTGCACGGAAACGCTCATTGCGCAGGCCCACCAGTGATAGTGATCCATTATACGTGGGTCAGTCAATAAGTAATGAGACTTTATTCATAACTTTTGTGTTGTTAGAGCTAGACATGTGAAATTTAGTATGATGAACACATATGGAGTTATGATATCATACACAAAAATTCTCAATTCTAGTGAGTCATGTTTTTAACTTATGCAAATTCAAGATGGCCGCCAATTTAGCAG
>JAOQGN010024645.1:0-13184 GCA_027564295.1 Himantozoum antarcticum
CCCACCATTCACCCCTTTGCCTCGATCGGAAAACCCGATATATTAATACATATTCGACTACGGAAGCCCTATGCATAAAACGCAACACTCTCATTGCATTTTATAACATGCAATGTTCACATTGCCCGCCCATTGATAGCCCGGGCACTTGAGCTTTTGGTGGTGGAGGAGAAGGATAAAAAAAGAACGAAAGAGAAGTTAAGACACTGTAAAATTGACAAAAATTTCCAATTTCAGCTGTTAAAATACACAATTGACACTTTCAATATATAATATTGAACTACATACGCTAAAACATATTGCACATGACTTGGATAGCAGTGAAAAGATTTTCGTGTGGCTAAATTAGCCCTCTATCCGTTGCAAAAAGAATTATTTTCTACCTCTTCAAATTCAAGATATCATGACTTTTATACGGGGCGCGTGCACGAAATCCAAAACCTGAAATATCAAACATAAAATAAGTTTGCTAAGGCAAAAATTTGATTTCTTAACAGATTATTTCTACACCGTGTATTATATGAAAATAGAGCCCTACGTGTTAGCTTTTCAATGAAACTGGGTATAACTTTCTAGCCCAATTCTAACTGAAGTTATGGAATTTTTAGGGGGGTGGACAACCGGGCCGTGGCTCACCGGAGTCAAAGGGTTAAAAACCGTTATCTGGAGTGTCCACAGCCGGTTGGAATGGTATAGTAAGACAAAATTATTCCCAAGACGCAACCTTAACCATTGAAAAACCGCAACCATTGAAAAGGAAATTCCGAAATATAAACAGGAACACCTTCCGATCTAATTCGAATAAACATCGGTAATGCGTGCGACTCAGCCCATTCGACTTAGGTCGGAAGGTGTCTCCTGTTTATATTTTGGAACTTCCTCATCAATGGCTAAGGTTGCGTTTTGGGAACAAAACTAATTCGGAAAACTGAATTGGTGGGTTGCTAGGCATTCAGGTGAAGATTTAGATGAATAATTTGTAACTAATAGTCAAACTGTCTTCCGGAGATCCTGGGAAGCAGGGGATAGTAATTCCCTTGTGGGCATCTCAAAAGCTTTGTGACCAATCCGTGGCTTGGAGAGAAGGCCAGGGGAGAAATCAATGAAGAAATAATCTAGGACTCTTTTACCTGACATTTATCTTAAAACTTGGGATAGCCTACTCCACTAGGTTCACCCACTAATGACTAATGGAAGACAATTTCAACCTTTGGCCTAATCGGGTTAGATCGCACTCAAAACTTCCCATTCCGTTGCTAGACTTTTGAACACTACTGTAGTACTCTTGGCCATCAACTTTGCATTAGGCCTAGGTCTACAAACTGTCACCGCGATAACACTGGATTGCTGTGTGTAGTTACAGTATGCATGGATATGGCCTGCCGTTGTCTGACTTGCAGGACATTTGGTATGTTAATATTTTTTTGCAGAATGTAATAATTGTTGTTTAGTGAGTGTGCAGACATAGTCGGTCAATGAGGCTTCCCATATTAAATATATTATTTGGTCCATATTAAATATATTATTCCAGTAATGACACTTAATGTTTTATTGTAGCTGCCAAGGCTAAAGGCTCTCATCTAAGGGTGCACTTTAAAAACACACGTGAAGCCGCCAATGCTATCAAGAATATGCATCTTCGACGTGCTGTCCGATTCCTGAAGAATGTCATGGTTAAGAAGGAGATCGTACCATTCACTCGATTTAGAGGAGATGTTGGACGTAAGGCTCAGGTTGGTTTAAATATCAATTCGTACATGACGAAAGTACCTCAAGGTTATCTCAAACTCATATTTTCTGCTCTTTTTACATTTATACTTTTATATCGACTAAAAGTCTGCATTTTCAACTACCATGCTACTACTGTGCAATTAAATATGAGCTTCAGCTAACCATTGTGGAAATAACTTTCAATTGCGAAATTGGCAATGCAAATTTCATTTAGGTACTTATTGGCATTTTATGTGCTGTTTGTGAAAATTCAACTAAATTTGATTTGATTTCAGACTATTTTGTAGTTTGTATACATCCAAAAGATGACATACGATGCAGGTCACTGCTTAGCAATGGCAATGCCAAACTGCATTTATAGTCGGAATTTGTCACAGTTTGCTTTTAACCACCTCTGATCTCAAAATCAGCATCGCTGAAATAATTGGTATCACTGTTGAGTCCTGTGACAGTGTGTGACAGTATTTTACCATATGTGGTTGTGCTATATTTGCAGATGCATAAGAATTAATATAATATATTGCCAGTGTAGCTAATAGGCTATTTCTTAGACTAGAAATTTCAAAGAAATTATTTGTTGCAAAAAATTCAGTGATATTGTGCAAAGTAAATGCTGGTAATTGTGTTACAGGACTAACTGATCTGGTTCGTTGTTATAAATTGTCATTGTTCGGTTTTAGTTCTCTGTATATCACATTGCTGGGCTACGTAGCCAAAGCGGGTGTGGTGTGTCTAATTAAATCCGATTTTTGGTGTAAGCCATGGATTTGTCTGTAAATTATGTTGCAACATTTTGAAGTAGGAACAATTTGTTAGAATAAGTGTAGAAATGAAAGACGCCAAGTCAATTTAGTGTAGGGCCATTCTCATAAACTCTGTTTCTTATGGAAGTGACATTTTCAGACTTTATTTGCTCATAAAACCCACATCGAAGTGTTTTTTACTCAAAATTTTCAGAAAAGACACATCATCTGTGTGAACAAGACCTCTGTATTAATTCATGCCAATATTGTCCCAGAGGCTTGAAGTCGCCATATGGAAGGGACTGAAATGTGACATGACTTTTTCTCATATTTGCAATGATTGATATATCTTGATGCCCTGAAGAAGCTACTAAAGAACCTTTTGGTCTTGTAAGCCAAGGTATTTACCTTAAGCAATGAGACCAACCACAATGTGTTACATCAATTATTATCAGAGATACAATCATGTGAACATGAACACCCACCTTACGAAAGAGATATTACGGAAGGGACGGATTTGTCCAGCTGGAAAGAAGCATGCTTTGACTGATTCCAGCCAGCTCTGAACATTTTAGTATTAAAACAATACTTTGTGTCTTCCCACACACTTTCATTTGAAAATCCACAGGTTATGGAAGGAACATTGCCAAAGGGACAGTTTTTTCCCATTTGGTCAAAAATCTGTTTTATAGACAGTGTAGTCTGATATATGCCTTTGTCATTGGCTATGAGAAGACATTAGCCATTGATTGTGAGATTTTGATGATTTTATTAACTTGTAAAATGAAAGATGGATAAATATAAAAGCTGTTTAACCCATTCGATGCTAGAACTTTGGAAAACATTTTGCCCCTGTTCCATTTCACAGTCTAACTGATGCCACGATTTTAGGTGGGTTTAAATTGTTCAAATTATTTTCACCTGAAAGTCCGTAAGATCATGTTTAAAATGATATATTGACCACATCTGTAGCGGGTATTGGCCCAAAATTACAATATCTAAAATCCGTCCAAAAATTTAATAAAAGAGACAACTGCCTTGCACAAATGGACGTTATAGGCTCTTAGGGGCAATATCTGTATTCTGAAAATCTAAATACATGTAGGAGTGAAAAAAACACAGAAGCACAGTTCGACTGTTAGTAATACACAGGAAGACTGGGTAGCACTAGACATTACAAAAACACTGACTTGAATGTTTCAATCGAACTTGGCTAGATAGAGATCATATTTCATGTTATGAAACGACATCTGACTGATGTCGTTAGGTGCATGACCGAAATATCGCAATGTACATGATGGTGTTAATGAAAGCTGATTTAGTAAAATATGGTATTACATTATAATACACAATCATAGACTCCGTAAAATACAGTATTTGTTCATTTATTACTTAATTATTATTCATTATTTATTATTCATTAATTGCCTGAAGATTATGGCTGATTTGATAGAACAATGTCCCTTCCGTAAGGATCGATTGTGGCAATAAATATATTTACCATCTGATTTTGGGGTCAATAGCTTTTGAAATAGACTTCACTTTAATCATTAATTGTTGCGGGTGCAAATTTATAATTCAATTGGGCTTTTATGGCACACGGTTTCAAAATGTTTGTCTTTCCGTAAGTAAAATGTCCTTTCTGTACGACGTTTCGAGCTGTCAATATTCTCAGAACGTAGTTGGTGATGTAAAAAAAAAATGTTCTCCTACCATTGTCTACATACAAAATGTACTTTGTACAAAAACTTGAAACTGTAGATGTAAACTGATACAAGGTGGCGGTAACTTTCCAATATCAAAATCTTACGGAAGGACAAATAGGGTATTTCCGGCAGCATCTTAACTAGTAAACTTCCTAGTAAGTAAACTAGAACTTTGAAAAAATACCGTGTCGAGATGCATTTAAGTATGGTCTCTATGTCTCACGGGAAACTATTTAAAAAAAAAAATCCAAAACATAGTTATTAGTGAAAAACAATTGTCCCTTCCGTAGGCTCAAAATGGTGCTTTTTCTCTTTCAAGGATCTCCCCAGCCCAAACGGATCCATTTTTTGGAAATTTCTTTTTCATCTCTGAGCTACAATAACTTGTCTGTAATTCCACATCAAAGTCAATCGCGCTGGGCTAAAAAATATTTCAACTTGCATGTTCATGTTTGCTAAGAATGGCCCTTGTATACACATATATATAAGGGCCATTCATGTGTATACAAGAATGTATACACATGTTTGCAACAATATGTATACATTATTGTTGTTAGTTCTGGTGGATGCATTAATGCTGCTCGTGATACTATTAATTACGCCATTTCATGTCAATAATGTCTGTCGTATTTTACGTAGTATATCTTATTCGAATACTTGATCTAGCATTCATATAATTATGTAATGGCATTTGTTTAGTGCAAGCAATGGGGAGTTTGCCAAGGTAGATGGCCAAAGAAATCTGCAGAGTTCTTGCTGCAGTTGCTCAAGAATGCAGGGAGCAATGCGGAGTTTAAAGGTTTGGACACCGACCACTTGGTGGTAGATCACATACAGGTCAACGCTGCCCCCAAGATGAGAAGGAGAACGTACAGAGCCCATGGAAGGATCAATCGTAAGTTTCAAGTCCCCACAACATCCGCCTTCTCGCATTGCATATGCTTAATGGTAAATAATGGGTATAACAATGACAATGTTTGCTCTTTGCTGAACAGACATTTCGATATTCTGATAGTCTAGCTAATCGACTGCGTGATACGAGTAAAATATGTGATAATTTATTCTATGAGCATGTTATGGGAATATGTAGAAGATATGTGTAACGTGTGACAACTGAATATTGTATGAGTTCGATGTTAGATGAAATTAGAGAGCTTACTGCAGGAATAGGAACATGGCATTGCATCACAGGCCTGCTGGCTGGAATAACAATATGTAGTTTATATAAATTGAGACCACGACGACCATGTCCATTTCCTCAAACTTTGTATATTTCAACTTTCAATACCAGCTTGAATGTCCCTATTTATTTTGTGCTGGAATGATAAGCAGGGATTTGTTTGGTCTTTCTATTTTACGAATTTCTATTGGAAATGTATGTTTTCATATACTAGTTTTACATGGCACGGTGAATGCATTGCGTTCTAGCACGGCTCGAGCTATGGAGTTGCTTTATCCTGAAGCGTGCCAGCCAGTGGTTCGCAAAATTTTCCCGAACCCTGTCACGACCAGCTTTGCTCGTGCCAAAGGTGTTGTACTTTTGCGCGTGCGCTGATCGTGTCTCTTGTGTTTGGAGGTAGAAAACCGACATTATACGGGCCATCTTCTAAATCGTGCTGAGTGCTACAATTCTGTTTGTCAATTTATAATCACATTTACGTTCTCTTTATTCCAGTATAGGAAGTTTATGACGAAGTACGATGTCATATCTTTCACTGATCACATCATTTCAAAATAGTTTATGATTTTCAACAAATTTCAAACCTGTATTGTATGTTTATAATGTGTTCACGTAATGTATATAATTATATTTATAAAAAATTGAATCACTACTAAACTACTAGTACTAACCCTCAACCAAACACTCATTGACCGAAAGTAGCTGCAGACGTTTTTTGGAAATCTGATATTAAAACAGCGTAGTACATGTGAAATATTGCATGTTTTATTTATATCGTTAAAATTTGTATAATTATATTGTTAAAAAGTGAATCACTACTAGTACTAACCCTCAACCAAGCGCTCACTGACTGCAAGTAGATGCTGACGTTTTTTGGAAATCGGAATATTAAAATAGCACGGTACATTTGAAATATTACTGAAAATAGGGAAAATAAATACACATCAGTAAGTTGACTACAACTTGCTGGGGCTCCATGCTGTAACTGATATGCCCTAGAGCCGTGGCCTAACTGGGCACGCGCTACCAAAAGGCCCACGCCATGTGACTTCCCTACACTCACTACCAGCTCGCTCGCACACACGCTGTGACCGTGCCATGTGAAACTAGTAACATTTGCATGCAGTCCGGTTTTACAGGGCTTCTAGGTTATTGAATGAAATTGCAATGCTGCCAATATATTTACCAGCGATTCATGATATGCCCTTGTGAGGCAGCAATACCTGTCAGATGATCGCACTATTTAGTGTTTATTTGTAATGGAGGTTGTGATATGGGCCCAAGCAGCAATACAAAGTCTTAGGCAATTGGTATATACTCATGCCGTCGATATACAAGTATGTAGTGTATGGAGGGCTGGAGATGTGGGACTGAAACACCCAGACCTTACATTGTTGGCATAATTATACTCATGCTGCTGTGCTATTTGTCTTTAGCCTACATGAGCAGTCCGTGCCACATTGAGGTAATCCTAACGGAGCGAGAGGATGCTGTAGCTAAACCTGACGAAGAAGAGCCTACCAAGAAGAAGGAGAGTAAGAAGAAGTTGAAAAGACAGATGCAGAGACAGCGCGATTAGTTAATTACTTGTAGCAACTATATTGTACATTCAGTTAAATATAGCATGTGAGAGAGTAACGGCTCAACCTATCATTGTCGGTTTAGATCTATCTACTTCTGTTTCATATCAGATCATTCAAATTTTGTCCTAAAATACTGTTCGCTAACTATGCTGCTGGAAGAAATTATTAGCATATTAAATTTTGTCAAATCCCCAGCATAAATATTAGCGGACTTGATTTCTAGCAAATACTGAACTAGCAAAATATAAAATCATGTGAAAGTGTTGCTTTCTATACACATGTATTTCAAACCTTGAAATTTGACTACGAAAACTGTGAATTCTTTGAATGAATTAAATATTAATATTAACTTTTGGTGACTTTCCATTGGTCAAATTATAAAATTAATTCCAACCTATAATTGTTTTTTCGTGGAGTATACAAGATAAAACATATTCCTAAGTTTGAGGCCCATATATACTGGCAATACCGGAGCCTCAGCTGAAGTGTATCCTCTCCCTACTTGTTACTACAGCGTGCAACTGGTTACTTTGCAACTAGCAACTAGTTACTACCATTACTTTGATGACTCCTCTCAAATCTGAGCTAATAATTTAATTTTGGGGTTTAGCCGACTGTAAAATGAAATCGTTTTATGGCAATTTGTAAAATCGAAGATCAGTGATGCTGACCCAAGGGTGTGCTTTGTTATTCCTGAAGTTGCTGCTTTTACTCCGGAGTCGAGCAGAGATAACTGTAGCATTGCAGACTATGTGCGGATTTGTTGAGCTGTCTTCATATATTGAATGATTTTACCAGCAAATACTGTATACAGTTCTATGAGATTGTTCCGTCAAGTTAAATCCTGCAAGGAGCTGGACTGCCTGGTGGTGGGTGTGCTCTACGCTGGTCAGCCAAATAAAATTTCACCTAGAGAAAGGTGTATGATCTGATTGAATGTACACCGATTTGACATTGCTGTGGTCCATGCTCCCAATCGATGTTGCTATGTAGTCGATCCTTTGCAATTGGAATACAGGGTCTTCCCAGATCAATTTACAAACTTGAATGACAGTTGTATGCGTGGAGTTATCTTCACTCGGGAGGATAACTCGAGTGTATGTACAATAGTATCACCCATAGAGTCATCTCTCAGAGATAACATGGAGATAGCTATGATATCAACTAAACCGATTTCAGGGGCCCTCAGCATTGCGGAGCGTGTACAAGAAAAAGGGATATGGAGAATTGAAAGCGGAGAGGAGTGTGTATACAAGGAAACAATGCCCCTCTTTCCTTGTATACAAGGAACCAAGGCCCCTCTTTCCTTGTATACACACTGCTTCGAGGGGACTTCGGTCTCTCGAGGCCATAACTCCCAATTGTTGGGTATACATGATTTAAGCTAATATCAACACAATGTATTGTATAAATCAATTTAGACAAATAACTCCAACATCCTTTGCAACTGAAATATGGGGTTCTCCACCACTTGTTTACCAACTGGAATACAATACAACTAAAGTCTTGTTCTGTAATATCCATAGAGTTATCTTCCCCCTATGAGGGGAGAACTATGGCAATATCAACTACATAAATATGTAGACATAACTCCAATATAAATAATGTGCAAAGGGAGACTACTGGTTAGCTACATAATGCTACAATGTCTGCTTTTTGCTTACGTTTACAAGAAAATGATCAAGTAGCCCTATTTCAGGGCCCCAGCATTGCAGGTGTGTATACGAGGAAAATGGTTTTCCTTTTCCTTGTATGCACACCTGCAATGCTGGGAACCCTGAAATAGGGAAAATTGTGATCAATTCAGTGTCAGCAGTGGCTCTGATCATTTAAAGGACTCTCTTCTACAGATTTAGCGTTCTAGACATTTTATCCATCAAAATACTTGGTTTTACGGATGATATATATTAATCTTTAACCACATCTGGGCAACATGTCGGGATTTGAGCAATTAATTGATTATTGACAGTATAACTAAATTATTTGTGTGATCATGCTTAATCAACTGATAAGGTAATGTATATTTGATCAAGTTTACATTGTCTTTTTTATGTAATGTAATATAGACTTTTTTACTACATATATATGACCGGAACTTCACCTGGGTTAGATAAGATAGTTCAACTGTCCTACCCAGACGAAGTCCCATTGTGATGTTTGTTTCAGGAAATAGTATTATAGCCGAGCTTTTGCTAAGCTGTGGCTTAAAGTTGTTATGTAATTACATTTCACGAGGGAGACACGTCTTCTTTATGCATAGTAACTATTTTCACCCAAGGTAAATTAATATTGAATTTCATCGAAGATTTACTGAAATGCTTTCATTGCATTTCAGTATTTACTTGGCTAAAAATATCCCAGATTATTAGTTTTGCGATAGCTACCTGCTGTTGTGGTTGTTGGAGAAAATTCATCACTAGACCTTTCAACTTGGGAGGAGGGAGTCTCCACGCTGAAGAGCAGGGCCTCAGCAGGGCCTGCTAAGCAGACCCACCAGGGAGGTGGGAGGTCCCTCCGACCTCCCTGTTTCAACCTTGCATGATATCCACCACACAAGAAACTACAAGTCAAGATGCTAGCACAATAATGTCCCATGTTGTCCCCTCATGTTCATGGGGAACTGCTTTCAGTAAGCATACAATCATATATAGTCCTGATTTTGAATTGGTAGGCTAAGATATTTTGTAATATAATTGGGTCACTAACCAATTTCTCAGATTTCTAATTCACAAAAGGTGGCCATTGGTGAGTGATTTCAGAACCCCGCTCAAAAACAAATCCATAAGCATGCAGTGCTGTAGTTGAGGTTATACTCGGTTATCCTAGCATAACCTCTGCTTTTCAAAGTTCATATATGTTATATAGCTGGCTGCTTTTCAAAACCCACAGAGTATAACCTCTGTTTTTTACCACTACACCCGCCACTACACCACTGCATACATGTTAAGTATGAAAGATGTAACTCTTTGCTAGTCCTATTTCACGGCCCCCAGCATTACATTGTGTATACACGGAAAGAGGAGGCTCTTTTCTTGTATACACAGTGCAATGCTGGGGGTAGGGCCTTCTATAATAATGATTATAGAAGGCCCTGGTTGGGGACCCTGAAATAGGGTTAACTCTGGGATTACATTAAATTATTTTCAGCATATTGGAAATTGTCAGTCCTCTCCTCAAATTGGGAGCAATGAGTTGGAATTGTCTGTCCTTTTTATTGTTGTCGAATTGAGATTATGCTATCCGAGGTCACAAAAACAGGAAGCTGGTAACTTACAGATGTAGCCCGATAATAACTGCAAGCAAGTGCTTCCTTATCTTTCAATGTAAACAACTTCAGTTATTAGCGTCAACTACAGGACTACAACCATAAATTGGAACAAAATACTGAAATCTGGGATAATTTTGTGCAACAAACGCCCTTTTGGGCAGATTTTGTGATTTACTAATGTAACTGGATTGGATAAAATGTTTCTTTGTTGTTACTCTCCATCTTCCAGGGACGCTTTAATTAAGAGCAAAACCATAGATCGCATTATATCAGAAGAAAAGAAGCTTTATAAGAGAACACAGAAGATATTACTCCTGGGTTCTGGTGAAAGCGGGAAGAGTACCTTTCTCAAGCAGATGAAAATCATCCATGGTGATGGATTTAATGCCGAATTCTTACTGGAGTACCAACACACCATATATATGAACCTTGTGAAAGGCATGAAAGTTTTGGTTGATGCCAGTTCAAAGTTGGGTATTCCATTTTCCCAACCCAAAAGTAAATCAAATGCTCAACTTGTGTATGCATTTAATGGGAGAGAATTGGATGAAGTGACTTTCTTGGAATATTCAGAGGCGGTTCAGGAATTATGGCAAGATAAAGGAGTACGAACTGCCTTTGATCGGCGGAATGAGTACCAATTGGTAGGTGGTTACAGTTGGTCATACTTTGCTAAATTAGTGGTTTGATGTTTGACTTTCAGCTCAGCATATGCCAAGCCTTGACCACTACAGCTTGTTGATGCGTACTTTAATGTCAGAACAGAGGCAGTCGGAAAATAAGGCTGTCCTCTGAACTGTTATCTAAATTAAAATTCTCGCCTCGTTGAATGGTTTTTGATGCCCAAGAGACCTGTCTTTGTGATATTGAACTAAGCAGTTGGAATATTATATGGCATTCAGTAGTCTGAGATTGGTGGTTTGGGGTTGGGGCTTTGGATCACCGAGCCTACTGCACGTCATACTGCATGTCTGCCAGCTAGCGGTGCATAGGGGCATTGACATATTTAAGTTTAAAATATAATATATTCTTATAAAAATTGATGTTTTAATTGTTGCCGTTGGTTGTCACCTTGACGGTAGAAAATAGGAGGGAAGCTGTGGGGCGGTGTGGTCAGGAAAGTGGCTAAATTCTAGTTTTAGTTCTAGTCGTGGTATAAAGTCTAGGTCTAAATCCCAGTTTTACTTTTAGTTCTAGTCTTAATCACAGTCAGTTTCTAGTCACTAGTTTGAGCTTTTGGTGGAGGGGGAGGATAAAAAAGAATGAAAGCTCACTCCGTCTTTCTCTTTCATTAATCTCACCCACCCTCCCCAGAAGACTGTAACATGGTGAACAGAGACTGCCTGTGGTCTTAATTCTAGTTTTATGTATTTTGCCATGTGAAACCTGTCTGTCTGGCTTTTACAGTGGTGTACTGGTAATTTTTTTCATGGCGGATCTATAAAATTTCGGTAGACATGTAGTATGGCGTGCAGTGGCCTGGGATCCAACCCGAAACCTCAACCACAAACTGCCAATCTCAGGCTACTGAACATCATTTAACATTCAAACCAAAATTTCCTTTTCCCATAACAAAACACAATCATGTTGCGCAGCGACGGTGCAGTAGGGGCCATAGGAAAACTTTCAAAATGTAGCATCAAATTCTGCAATCTGATGACTTTTCACAAGAAATCAGACATACATGTAACATTCAAATACTCGGGTCATGGCTGCATTGAGTGGTTCTGAGCTATGGTCAGAAAAATTCGCTAATTAAATTATAGCCACCAATAAAGGCATTTCCCTGCGTTTTAAAATGAGAATGAGTTGTAATTCATCAGCCATTGCCAGGTATCCCTACCTGGCAAGAAAGGCGAAGGTCTGATTTTATTCTTGCCAGGTATCCGACGTGAGCCGACCTGGTACCAATTATGCTTAAATTATACACCGCCGGGCTTTTATATAACTGTTCCATTCTGCTGTGTATTGGGTGCTCATGTCCATCATGTATGCTACCTTTCAAGATTTCCCAGCTGCGTTTCGGAAGTAAATCTGGTGAACTTGTATATCATTATCACTTATCAATGTCACCAATTTTATGAATGGTGAATAAATTAATGTGGCATTGGCAGCATAGCTAAGTTACGCCCAGAACTGAGACTGAAGTTTGCATGCGTCATAAAGTGAATAAACCACTATCAGATCAAAATTATCAGTTTGTTTACTGGCCCACGTTCTGTAGGCCTGCTGCATTGTGTCAGTATGCCTCCACCGACAGTAACAAAACAATATGGGCCTAATCTTTTAGTAATACCAATCACCATTATAATTGCGTTGTTATATTTCTTACATTGATGACTGTGGCAATCCTGGTCGCCAATGACCAACTCCATGTAGTATGTAGCTGCACCAAGATATTGTAGGCTTACATGTAGCCTACACTTCCATCATCTTGTTGTGTAGTAGGATTAGATTACAATCAGCCTCAACATCTGGGATCGCAGACTATGGCAGTTGTAATATTAGGTGCTTGGTCTGTGTTCCAACTGCCTATAATGTACTGATGGGCCCTCCTCTAAGCCCCACCACAAATCAAATTAGGATCTTAAGGCTTTTCAATATGATATACTTTGTCAGAATTATATACTTAGTAAACTAGTATTCTTTGTACATGTACTTGGTATACTTTGTACCTGTACTTGCTATACTTTATACCTGTACTTGGTATACTTTGTACCTGTACTTGGTATACTTTGTACCTGTACTTGCTATACTTTATTCCTGTACTTGCTATACTTTATACCTGTACTTGCTATACTTTGTACCTGTACTTGCTATACTTTGTACATGTACTTGCTATACTTTATACCTGTACTTGGTATACTTTATACCTGTACTTGCTATACTTTGTACCTGTACTTGCTATACTTTGTACATGTACTTGGTATGCTTTGTACCTGTACTTGGTATACTTTGTACCTGGACTTGGTA
>JAOQGN010024756.1:0-13181 GCA_027564295.1 Himantozoum antarcticum
GGGGGGGTGGGGGGGGGGGGATCCCTCTCGATCCATGTCTCCATTCTCAAAGCCTCCCTATCTGGGAAGGCTGGAGAACCGGCTCTCACTCGCAAATGAGGCAGTCCGGGAGTGAGGGTCAGCATCGGCTGATGCAGAGGGGAGGCTCGCACCCCTAAATTGCATAGGCTCCTACAAGGGGTCAGCCCAGGGGCTGGTCAGCCCAGAGGTCTCCTAGCCTGCTCGGTCAGCAGGCAAGGAGACGGGACCCTGCTAGGCTCCGAGATAGATCTGTCAGCTGGTGTAAGAGTTGCCATGGGCAGGGAGCCTGGAGTACCCTCCACTGGTGGCACCGTCAACTGAGCCAAAACTGGAAGAGGGGACTGTATAGGACTCCTAGGCAGCAGAGAGAGACATGGCTGCGGTGTAAAATAAGCCTCTGTGTTGGGAGAGGCAGGGAGTTACAAGTTGAAGGTGGGAGAGTGTGGCTGTACTTGCCAGGAGAAGTCTCTCATGACTCCTCTGTTTCACTCCCCTCCAAACTAACTAACTCCACTTCCCTGTCACCATCGCCCCTTCCTCTGGGATCTCTGTGTGCCATGACTTCGAGCAGTTCTTGGTATAGGGTGTGGATATCTTTGGAAGTGAACTTTACTGTGGGAGAGTCAATTTCAGGGAAAGAAAATGGCAGCGCCTCAATCCCAGTTTCACATACTTCTGATTCTGGGACGTCACATTTGGCTCCGCCCACTGAATAATCTGGGAAGGAAAAAACAGATCCTGAGGGGGTATCTGTATGAAAGGCTCCTTCAGAACTGCTCCGGCACAAGATGCCAGGGACTCAGGGGTGCTTCTGTACTCTCCATCTGACACATCATTTGAGGTTAAATGTCCCGGTATCGGGCAGATGTCTGCCCAGTACTTATGTGGCTCCGGAGAGGTGATATGGGAGAGAGCTTCCTCTTCTTCATGCTGGACGTTCCTCTGTTGGTGGGCTTGGCTCTTGGTGGGGAGGACTCCTCCGGGCACTGGGTCTGTTACTGCTTCATGGGGTCAGAGGGGGAATGCCAGATGTGTCCGGGACTGCATTGGGAAGGTTCCTGGAAACCGTCTCAGGCAGGGCTGGTAGCTCCAATGGGAGAGTTAGTGGACTGGGATGAGGTGACAGCCAGGAGGCTCCTAATATGTTTGCCTGCCATTGGGCTCCCTGGTCATGAGTGCCTGTCGTGATCACTCCATGCTTGGCCCGTACAATTTCAGACATTTCATATTCTTGGGTGGATATCTGCACCTGCCGCTCAAACCGGATGTGTAGATGGGAAAGGCTGCAGTTTTGGGTTCTCGCCCTTATGATGTCTGCACTCTCTCCAGCAGCACTTGGTCGCCGGCAAAGAAGAGCAGGGGCTCATCAGAAGCCTCCTGGTGAATGTCGGTCTGTTCTTGCCTCAGAATGTCATGGTCCTGGTTCAGACGGTCCTGGTTCAGGCATCTGAGCATTTGCTGTCTGAAGGATGGGTGCCTCGGGTTGGGGTGATACTTCAACTGGTTGGGGATATGTAGTCCCCTTCACAGCATAAGGAAGTTTGCCATCTCTCCAGTGGTAAAGTGTGGGTTCACTCGGAAGGTCCACTTTATCTGCAATAGGAGGAGGTCACATTCCTCCTGGCTCCATTGGAGGAGGAGGGAGTGTAAGGCTTCTCCTAGGGTTTGACTGTTCCGTTCCACTATGTCGTTTGGGGTAGTATAGCTTGGGGGTGGTACGGGGTGGTCCAAGTCTTCTGTACCTTCCACAGGTGGTAGAGTTCATCCTTTAGGAGAGACTCAATTTGGGCTCTCTGGTCCAAGTGGATCTTCTCTGGCAGGACCAGATGGCAGAATACTCGTTAATCAAGGACCATTGCCACTACGGGAACAGTGGTGTCGGGAATAGCCTGGGCATCCTTGCAAAGGGTAAATGGTTGTCAAGTACCAGGATCCACATGTTCTCAAACAGGGTCTGTGGCTTGGGCCCTACAAGTTCAATCGCCACCTTCCACCATGGTGACCCGACATACAAAACATCATCCATGATCCATACACTATATCAACCTACTAAAGCTCATACTACTATAAGAGCAAAATGCTTTTTCCCTTATTTTATGTCTCGTTTTAACAAATCTTAATCCTTTTGATATACTAGTGTAATGGATAGTTTAAACAATGGATAACGCCTGGCCGAATTCCAGTAGAAATATCTACTTGCCAATATATAATTCCAGTAGGAATAGCCAGAGTTGTCTTATTCCGCCTAGTCGGAATTGAAAATAGGCCTTTGTGTATTCCGCCAGTATTCCGACACTATCACGGTCGAACACACACGATGCTTATTGCAGATGTGTTCTTGGTCGAAATAGTGACCGCCTGGGTTTCCTGCTGCAAAATAATTCTGCATAAAGAAAGCAAGCAGCAATGGAAAGTAGCAAGAAATGGTACGATGTTCTTGATAATTTCATGCAATGTTTAGCCAATCCATTGGTTTTGTGTACATGGCGCCAACCATCTTGTGATACAACTATTAATCATTTTCCACTGCTGTCCTGTTTGTAAATGGTAATGGAAACAGTCAAAGCGTGAAATAAATCTATATTTTTTTAAACACAGAAATAAATGATAATATATTTCCCATAAACAATTACAATTATATAAAATAATAAAATAATAAATTAAAATCTTAAAATTGTCATTAGACATTGAAACTAATTCTAAAGGTATAAAGCCAGACAAATTACATTTGGAATGATGTTAGCCATTGTATAAACTCAGTCAGATTTGGGTAGGATTAGATAACTCCAATTCTAATCCGACACGTATAAAGCCATTCTTGTTACCAGCCGATTTAAGCTGGAATTACACCCATATTTTGATTACTTTGCCATCGTCTATAAGATCCATATGCTTTCATTTGTATCATTTTAGCATTATTGTCTTTATGACACTGACTGTATTCAATAAGCTAAACAAAACTAAACTATAGAGCCGTTTGCAGGGTCCAAGGAATGAGTGTCTCCATTCTTGGTGATCTGAGAGACCTCACAGTTCTTGACCGGGCGCTGGATATCAGCTGTCATATCTGGCCAGTACAAAGTCAGATGGAGCCGGGCTTGAGTCTTCCCTTTCCAGGATAACCCATGTCATGAGTCTCCTCCACCACCAGGCTACCAACATGCCTACATGTGTACATGACTGCATCGGGCAGCTCGAACACCATCGGATTCTCTCTTAGATAATGGCCTTGACTTCCAGGACATCATCTACTCAGATCCTCAGCTGGCTCCTCATCTGGTGGAGCTGCTGCAGCTCCTGGCCCCCGTCTCTAGCTGTTCAAGGCTTAGTTCCTCTCCATCCCAAAAGGTCACATATATCTGGACCACAGGATAGAAATCGGTCACCTGGACAAGGTCTACGGAAACTGAGTGCTGTCGGGGCACTTCGCCTGCTCAAAACTTGGAGAAAGCTTCCTTAGCCTCATATTTCGTAGTGCATCCTTGGTGGCAGCTGCCTGACAGCGATGCTGGCAGTGGAAGCTGTCTGCCACCTCAGCTCAGCTGGGCCCCCGTCTCTCTGCTCTATCAGACCACAATGTCAGCAGACCTTGCACACTGGCTGGCTTAGACTATCAGCGTTGCCATGTTTGTCGCCAGCTTTGTGCTCGAGTGTGCACATGAACTCGGATAGGATATCTTGCCACCTAACCACCTGGGTAGAGGGCTCTCACCTCCGACACAACCAGAGGGGGAGACATAGACCATCCTTAGTTGGAACACCTGACTGTAGAGGTACAGTCAGAAATGTTTAATGGCCTTAACTACTGCCAGTCGTTTTTTGGCAGTAGATCTTTGGCCCAGATCCTCTTGGCCAAAGTCAGTGTCTTGCTGTAGCAGGCTATCAGCTGTTCCAATCCATCTTGTACGTGAGAAACGATGACTCCCACTTCCATGGTACCAACATCTGCATCCAGGATGTTGGTCTTCCTGGGATCTGGGTATCCCAAAACCGGCGCTGCCATGAGGCCCTTCTTCAATTTCTCAAAGGCGGCCCGGCAAGCTTGGTCACACTCCCAGATGGCACGGTTGCTGGCCAGCTTACTCAGTGGCTTGGCATGGGTGGTGAAGTCTGGGAGGTACGCGGGAGGTACACGGCAGTGCCCAAGAAGATCTGAAAGTATTTTACTTGAATTGGGAAGTCAGCTCTTGATGACTGAGATTTTCTCCGGGTCAGTGGCCACCACTCCGGCACCGAAGAAATGCCTTAGGTGCAACTCGCATTTCGAGCGTTTGAGTCTGAGGCCCTCCTCTTGTAGGCATGACAAGCGCTCCTCCAGACAGTTGAGGTGGGTTTAGAAATCTGGGGTAATGACAATTATGTCATCCAGGTACAGCAAGAGCGGCTTGACTTTAGTCTGTGCAGCACTCTCTCCACGAGTCTCTGGAAGGTTCCGGAGTCAGGCTGAGTAAGGCCGGACTCGGGCTGAAGGGAAGCACTTTCCATTTACAGAGGCCGGTCTGGGTAATGAGAAGCACTTTTCTTCGGCATCCGCATCCTGGGGCACCTGCTATTGGTCGCTCACCAGATCCATAGAGCGAGCGACCAGATCCATAGAACTTAGTTCATAGAACTTAGATCCATAGACCAGATCCATAGAACTTACTTCAAGCCAGAGCATCTGAGGTCTCATCTATCCGGTGTAGGAGTTTAAGCATCCTACTGGGTGGCTACATTGTGCTTCCTATAGTCAATGCAGAAACATTAGGACTGGTCCTCCTTCTGGACCAGGACCACTGGAGGAGCTGCAAGCTCTGTCGGTGGGCTCGATCAAACTTTAATCCAAGGGCTTCTGCATCTGCCACACAGCCTTAGCGTCCTGCCCAGCAACTAGGCGGTGTGGGAGTTGCCTTATAGGTCAGAACCCTTCCATCTTGGGAATTCTGTGCTCCAGCAAGATAGTCCATCTGACATAACTGTCCCATGTGTTGAACCCATAACCATACCAGGCCAACAGCCATCTGAGCTGCCTGGACTGATCCTCAGTCTCATATCCAACTTGACAGGCTTCATACAGTTCAATGAAATGAAGAGTAAGCCGGCAAGGAACTCGGGAGGCATGGGAGGCATCACAGGACGCCCGGGGTCAGCATCCAGGTTTACATCTGCTTGGTCGACCCCGTTAAAGTTCCTATGATTGTGCCCAGGGTTAACCTCCATGGGTTCATCTGTGGGATTGATGCATTGGACTGTCAACTGACCCTTGTGTGTGGGTTGATAGAGACTAGCTGCTGTGGGATGCCCAGTTGTACATCGTTCCACCAGCCCAACTAGGCATTGGTTCTAGGATGCGACCTGGCATCAGAGGTTCACCTCTTGGTTGGTGGGAATGGTCACCTTCTGCATTACCTGTACTTAGCTTGTACTCTGTCAGCCTTGTCAGTTAGTGCACCAAAATTCTTGGTCCTACATTATGCTGACGGGTTGTCTGAAATTCATCAAAACACGTGTAGGCAATCAGGAATGGCATCCCCAGGATGACATCTTCACTGATCTGGTTCACAACAAGTGTGCCCTCGGTCCGGTGAGTCCTCACATGGATGACCCATTTTAAGATTCCATAGAATGGAAGCTAGGTACCATCGGCCATCACCCAATTGACTTACAGGCTTCAGCCTGGCCATGGGTATCGTGAGACAGTCGATCAAAAAGGTACTTGGAGAACTAATTAGTACGGCAGCCCTTGAGAGATATAGGCACGGAGCAGGCAGTGGGCCACCATTGAGCAGTTGGTTAAGGCTTTCCTGGAGTCAAGGTGGTCCTTTGCCCCCGGATTTGTGATCTGACAGGGCAGTGTCTAGTGGTGTAGCATGGTTCTGGGATATAGAACTCCTCCTCTACGATGTAGGAATCATAGGAATAGCATTTTCTACCCTCGGGGGAGACATGTGGTTCCATTCATGGGTAGGTTCCATTGGGAACCTCCCACTCATCGTTCTATGTGACATTCAGTATCGGGACTGACCTTTGCAGCTCCGGCTCTGCTTCCTGTACTTCTCAGTCCTCTGGGGAACCTCTGAGTGCCCTGGGAGCCATATGGCTCCTAGAAATCTGCCCTGCCCTATTGCAGTCAGTAGGTCAGGCTACTGCTAGTGACAATGACCGTTTTCTGACCTGAAGAGGGTAGGGGGGCTTCTTGTTTCCTGGATGAGCCCGGCATTCCTGTCGAACATGGTCTTCCTTATCGCAAACCCAGCGCACTGACGACACTCCCGGAGAGGGAAGGGATAGCTTGTCCACCTTCTCTGTCAACTGTGCTACAGTCTTCAGTAGGACATATGTAAGGTTCTCAGACATGGGGCCATACGTAGAGCCTCCTTGGCCTCTTCCTGTTCCACCAGGAGTACTCATCCTGGCTATGGGTCAGACCCTTGTGGGCCAGATCTGGAGGTACTCATTGCCGGTCCTGATGGCCTCATCCAGAGAAGCTGTATTTATGGCCAGCAGATGCCACTGCAAGCACGTGGTGCCTAGTGTGCAGGAGAACGCTTCGAGAATAATCCGGGTATGCTTAATCCTGCTCATGAGGACCTCCCTCAAGGAGGCCCTCATGAGCAGCATTAACCAGACACTCGACCTCGGTTGCACACTTTTGAAGACTAGTTTAAGATAAATAGGAGATGCAGTAAGATAAATATTTAAGACAGCAAGATATATAGGCTTACTGTCTCTTCTCAGGCTGCTCAGTTTCATCCTGGCCTCACAGGTAAATAGTTTGAAACTGCCTCTGAGAGAGGCGTGCATGCCCTGCAGAGTGTGGGGTATTCTGCAGTCCTGGGCCTCCCCTTGAGAGCTTCTCTCAACTGGAGAATGGCAGCCGGCTGGTTCCAGCCATTGACCTCAGCCCCTTCAATGAAAGATTGGAGGAAGTATTGTACATCCCCCTCTCCGGTGTACTGAGGTGCCTTGAACTGATCTCAGACATTGTGCTGTCAGGGTTCCTTGTGCATCCTTTCCAGTATGTATGTGAGGTGGCTGAATTCCACCTCATCATCAATACCTGTCTGTCTCCTGGTAGTCATGACCGGACCACAACAGAACAAACAAAATGTCGGGTTGACTTGCTCTGTTGGGAAAGCTTGCATGGGTTCCGTGTGGGGTTTTGTATCAATCCCACTGCTGCCACCAATGTAATGTTTGTCCCATATCCTTGTGAAGTAGGGTGACAGTGGTCACAGGAACTGAAGCAAGGAATGGTTGATATAAGAAAGCACAGAACTCTCGTAATTGTTGTGGTCAGCCAACCTGGTCAGGTACGGACTCAGGGTGCCGAATTTGGTTTATTGGGCTCCAGGCCAGGCACTTACCCATTGCAGTGCAATATTGAAGAATATAAAAAGATGATGCAGATTTGAAGAGATTACACAGCTATCATCAATATGATTACTAAAAGTATGATACTGCCATTTATTGGGTGCTTTGAGCCAACTATCTCATTCAAGAGTCATCACTGAAAGGACAGTTACAATAGAAATGCATCTGCATTTATAGGAGAACACAAAGGCTGGCCATGCTCATCATGTGTTACCGATTGCAAGAAAATGCAATAATCAAAAAATAGTCGGTTCGGCAAACATTAAACAATGATAAACAAAGTCTGACGGGCCCCAATGGTCATGGACCATTGGGGCCCTACAATATTACTGATCGAGAAGCTACGTGATCCTGTAGCAATCATAGTTAGTAGTAGTAGTAGCGTAGGAGTAGAAATAATCCAAATGAGTAATAATAGAGTCATAATCCGAGTGAAACAATAGAGTAATAATCCAAGTGAGATAATAGAGTAATGTCACAGTGTCCGGTTGACTTAACGCCGGATGTTTTACCCGGGCGGTAGTATATGATTATTATTATTATTATTATGACACTCTTTATTGTTCCAAATATATGGAAAATTGAGGACAGGTACAAGTCAAATATAAGATAGCTGAAACCAAAGACAGTGAAAAAATGATATATAAAAGCATCCAAATCATTCTCTCTTCAAATTGAGTCTATAAGGCTCAGATCGCAATCGACCAGATGGTATTCTTTAAACGCAATTGTGCAGAAGTGGCCATCATTCTGCATTATCTTTAATGCCAGCTGTTTTCGCATATTCTCAAAATTGTTGATATTTTTTTCCCAGTAAGTTTGTAAATGATTCGATCTAGGTTGTTAGATATGAAATACTTGTGTTTGGACTCAACATGAGATACAAATAAAATAGGTGTACAGTAAAGTAGATTATTATTCGAAATGTTGCTATATGTGGATAAAGGACCACTGGAATATCCGGTTTCAGAAAGATATCTCACTTCCGTTTAAAGAACGTTGGATGAAAGTCGCATTTGTGAAGCTTTCTCCAGTAGATTTAACTTTCATTTCATTGTCTAGGAAATTTTGCTCAAGCTTTCAAAAATGGACATTCTTCAACTCTGGGCAGAAGGTGAGTTATTATGATGATGAGTATGAATTAGAGGCAGAAGAACACTTCGTTCAAAGCAAAAGTAATGGCGACATCATTATTTGAAATTAAGGAACAATTAATCATTGCAATTGCATTTATGGATTTCTATCCTTCGGGGACCCAGCGGTTGTACAGACCCCTCTGGGTTTCTCCCACAACATAGACAGTGGTGGTATGGATCCACTGATTCTGCGTTATACTTTGGGGGCCTTGAGGTTGTACATGCCCAGATGGGTTTCTCCCACCACGCAGACAGTGGTAGTCAGGGCCGGAATTAGGGGGTGGGGTGCCCAAGCAGCCATGGCTCTCCCTTCCTTACAAGAAAAAAATTAAGCTACAATCTCCAACTAAAACGATTACAAAAGAAAACAGGATTTATCCCCCCTAAAGTGGACAACTCCAATAAAGTCTTTACAAATTGCAATATATTATTTATTATGATGATGAATTGAGTCCTTCAGTTCCAGCATTTCAAATTCTTGTTCAGACTAGTAGCAAATCTGTGGAGAACCTACACCTACCAAATACAAGTTCAAGGTCCTACTACTAGTTTAGCATCACAATAGTAGCAGTAGCAGCAGCTGCTGTGGTAGCATCCCGGATTCCAGGTTAAGCCATAATAGCAAGTCAGTGGAGTGTATATAAATTAATTAATTAAATATTTGTAAACTCGATATATTAATAATTAAATATTAATATAAATATTTATTTAATTAATATAAATTATTAAATAATTGAAGCCATTATTATATGTATACTCTGAAACTAATAATTAATAGTAATTTATTTTTCCCGTTCACTATTTTAACAACATTTTAAGTAATTAATCACTTCAAATGCTTCAATTTGAGATGTTACATGGAGGGGGAAGCCACCGTTGCTAAAAGGGCAGAGCCAAGCTATGAAAATGGGGTAGCCGAGCTCCTAGAGGGGGAGCCACCCGAAAAAATTCCCTGCCATCCCTGGTGGTTGTACTGAATCCACTGATTCTGCGTTTGATGAGCTACTCTCAATGATGAGAAGGGAACCAGGCTGGAGGTGGAGAGATACTTTATTAAATTATTAATTTATGTAAAAGTTGAATCATAATTAAATGTTTTTACAATTTCTAAATATAAAAAGTTGTAAATAATCAGAATTACATTTTCGAATTTCTTCATCGGAAAAAATTTAAGAAAGTGGAATTGTATTTATATAATTCTAAATTGTAAAAGCTATCATGAAGTTGAAAGTATATTTTCTCATTTCTAAATTTGAAATATCATGAAAAATTAGAATCACATTTGTTCAATTTGAGTAAATTGGAATTGGAATTACAATTTCCAATTTCTACATTAGGCCACACTCAGTAAATTGTTAGGTCTGTGTCCACTCACTCATGCTATTTTGAAGGTCCATACAACTAAAATCCTCACTCACGCCTGTTACAAACACTAGTAAATGCAAAAATCAAGAGGCTCACTCGCTCCCGGTGTAATAGATCACAACCCTCTGAGACTGAGCCAGTATAAAATTTTAGTACCAGCTTGCACAAGCTTCCAACCCAAACTTTGTAAATCTGGCCAAAAAATGACTTTTTACTGGCATTCACATGTATTTCTCACAATTTTATAGTTTTTTTGTATAAAAAACATAAATTTTTGCATGATCAAGATTAAAAAATGCTGGAACTCCCCAAATTCAAAATTTGTTGGACAAAATTAAAATAATTTCTCGCTCACGTGTGTCACAACATATTTTTAAAAATTAAATTTTGTCTTCCCTCACTTAACTTTTCAACTCCATAAAATGAAAATTGGTAAAATAAAACACCTCACTCACTCCCATGTGTAGGTGAAAAAATGTGGACGCAGACCTAACAATTAACTGAGTGTGACCGTAGAGAAGATTTTCACTGTAATTGGAAATAAAATTGTATTTTTTAATTTATAAATGAGAACATTTTCTAAATCAGAAAATGAGAGAGAGTTCTCATTTAAAATTTCATTAATGCACAATGCTACACCTAACTCACTTGGAGTTGAACACATTACCAAGCCAGTTGTCAGCCTAATAGTAGTAATGATATGGTAAAGTAATAGATCTACTACTAATCATCTAGTAAAGTAATCAGTACTTACAGTAATAGTGATCCTAGTGAACTAAACTCGCACAGGTAACTAACTTTTTAGACTATAGTAAGTTTGTGAACACGGCAGACTTGTCTCAATCACAGGCCCTGCCCCTAAAAGTGGTGGCAAAACTGTAAAACATTCTATGCCCAGCACATTTGAGATAATGTGTAGCATGCGAAGCTTATGACATGGCAATTTCAAGTAATCAAAACATCATCATGAGAGGGAAAAGTTTATCTCTATTAGAGAGCGCAGAGCGGGCACCTATAACCCTGCAAATATTTCTAAAGTTAGTTCTTCAGCCTTTTCTGCGCTTAGTAGGGCTAGAGTAAATGACTCCAGAAGGAATTTTTTTATCTACATGGAACTCCTAATTTTAAACACCTTAGATAGCTACCACCCCTCTCCATCCTCATGTTTGATTTTTAGAGATACTTTAGTTGGAACACTGAAGTCTGCAGAAGCTTCAATTGAATTAGCTTGAGACTAACCAACTATTCCGGTTGAAACTCCATTTTTATGGAGAGACTGCCGGAGGGGCCAAACCGAAGATATTTCGGCTCTCAGCCTTTTCCTGTTTATGGTTTAGGATAGCATGAACTATCAACGCCTCAAGCACAGTTCAGGGGGAAGAAGTGGAGGTAGGAAACCTCAGTAATAGTGTGTACACTTTATCCACTACAGCATCTCTCTAATAATCTCAGTTGATCTTCACCTCACCAAGTCAAGGCTCACTCAACTTTGTAATTATTCTGAAGAAAACATTTAAAAAGCATGGCTAGAAACTTAGTGGAAGCATTGAAGTTATAAAACCGTCGTATTAAAAACGACTTTGGCTTGTCTTGACAACAAACAGTTTATAAGACAATCCCAACTAAGATTAGGCTTGATGGTAGCGCTCAAGTAAATTAAGCTGTCTACATGCTCAAACTCTATATCTAAGAGGGTTAAGGGGCTATTTGTTGGCCTGCTAATTGTATAGAATAGCAGCTCTTTGGTTTTTGCTGGATCTAAAAAATGATGATGTTCTTTGCACCAATTTACAATATATACTGACATCTTCAAAAAACATGGTGTCAGAACTTGGATCTTTAGAATTACAAAAACCTAAAATCACTTTAGGTCACCTACATTAATTTTAGATTGCGAATTGGCGTTTTGGGTTTGAGGCGCGAACACACTTTTTGTGGAGAAAACAACTTATCCACCTGCATAATTTCCTAGATCACGGGCTATCTCAAAAATTGCCAGTCCTGCACCGACCTCTAAAGTCACAGTACCATCAGCATATTATCTTATAGCTATATTTAAACTATGGCAACAAAGATTGTTAGTGTAGATACTGAACAGTAAAGCGCTCAATACTGATCCACGAGGATTGCCAGTACTGGTGGTAATAGAATGTGATAATTGGTTATTGACAGCAGTACATTCGTTCGGTCCGTAAGGAAGCTGTTTATCCAAAGACACAGTCTTGGGGAGTAGATGTGATGGTTCAATTGTGTTGAATGCTGATGAAAAGCCCAATGACAGCGATAATGCTATCTGAAAAATAGCCAGTCCTGCACCTACCTCAAAACAGACCCCGTACATAGTTTTGCCGTTCCCTATAAATGTGGTCAACAATGTGGTCAGTTAAACATAATAAGGCATATTGAGTTCCAAGATTTGGTTGGTACGCAAACTGATATTTATCTGCTGTTGTAACTGAGGTAATATGATGATCGATGAATCGTTTTAGTATTTTGACAAAACAGCTGGTCATTGCTATTGGTCATATAGTCGTCAGATTGTGCCTTGGGGAAAGGTTTGATGTATCCTGTCTTCCACAATGATGGAACTATTCCCAGATCTAGTGATCTGTTGAACAACCCACTGATGACAGGAGCCAACTGCACCTCGGAAATTTTTAATGCAATTTGGTGATATCTTATTCGGGCCAGGACCTTTATTGCGGTTGAGTTTTTCCAGAGCCTGTTGCACATCCACCAAGCTTAGTTGTAACTTATCAGCAGTAATGCTACCAACTGGATTTACTCGTGGTAGTCTGTTCTCAAACATAGCGAAGTGTGTGTTGAGCTTATTAGCACAGCTCTTGTTAGTATCTGGCCGACTTAACTATGATAGGTTTGTGTTGTTTCTTCTGATTTAGGGCAGTTAGTTTGTCTATGGAAGACCAGGAATTTTTTGTATTACCTTTGATAGTAGTTTAAATCTTTGCAGCATGCGAGTAGTATATGTTTGGGCTGTCGACTCCCACTTGACCTCCGTCGTCGGCCATTTCAGACCACAAGGTCGTTTTTTTTATCCAATGGGAGAGGAGTTAGTGGTTAGACCGACCAATCAGAGAGTTGCGGTTGACCACAAGAATGTATCCCCACCGTCGTCGTTGATTAGCCCCACCGTCGTCGGTGTTAGCCCCACCGTCGTCGGTGTTAGCCCCACCGTCGTCGGTGTTTTCCCCACCGTCGTCGGTGTTAGCCCCACCGTCGTCGGGTTAGCCCCACCGTCGTCGGTGTTAGCCCCACCGTCGTCGGTGTTAGCCCCACCGTCGTCGG
>JAOQGN010024867.1:0-13180 GCA_027564295.1 Himantozoum antarcticum
GGGGGGGGTGTCTGTACAAGCTTTGTTAATTGCGGAGTTGGCCCCACGATCGGGCAACAAGAAATATTTGTTTCTTGTTTACCCGATCGTGGGGACAACTCCGCAATTAACAAAGCTTGTAAATAAAATTTAAAAAATCAAGAGATTGTATTAGAAAAATTAACATTGATCATTTGTAAAATAGATTTTGTGGTTAATGACCAATTTCTAGAGAAGTATGCGTAAGTTATAGCTGTGTGGCTAACCACCAGTCGCCGAGAAAGCATCAATTTCCGGTTGGCGAAAGCCGGTATATAAAGTAGAAATTGGCTTCCAAGTGAAATCTGCAAAAAGATGGCACAAGCCGCTAAAAGAGTCTCCACAAGTTCCATAAATTGGGCAGTGTTCCATCAAAAAGTTCCAGCAAGGGAACGTGAAGTTTACAGGGCATTGAAAAATCGAAGTGATTATTTTGTGAACAAGTGCGTATACCAATGTAATACTAATTAATAAATAATAAGTAATATAGTAATGGGCCAAACCAATGCAAAAATAAAACAAAAATTAAATTACATTTCCAAAATGCAAGTAAACCATTATGATTCAAAGAAAATATATTTAAAATTTAAATTAGTTAAAACTAAAAGTTTCAGTTTATTTTGAGTGTTAAGTTTTGTTTAGTTCTGCAATAATTTTTATAAGGCCAAGTTAAATTAATTATTAGATCTGTGTCCCCTCGCTCGTCACATTTTGGAGGCTCTCCAAATCGTAAATTTAGCGCTGAAGGGTATTTGCCGACCAGTTTTTCAATTATTATACTGATGGGTGTGATAGAATGTGATATATTAGGCCTGTACCAACATGCTAATATGGTATTGTCCTCAATTCTTACTATCACAGTCTCAGTGTTATCTGATGTAGTTTCTATACGAGTTGACTTCAATTGATTGTTGATCCCAATCAACACTCCACCCCCATCCAAATTTCGATCACGTCTGAAAATAACTTTGTTATCTGTGTCAATTATTTGTTTATCGGTTATGGTGTCGTTAACATGTGTTTCAGTTATACAGACAATGTCGTGGTTGATTGTGAGTGATGTTAATTCTGTTGATTTTCCTTTGACTGATCGAGCGTTTGCAAGAAACATGCTTAGACATCGCTGGTCTTTGGCTTGGCAGGGGTCAGCGCTGTCCAGTCTCCCGAAGTAGCTGTTCTCTGTTGGATTTTCATGTTCCTTATACGGTAGTCTGTGCTATCGTTAGCGAAACGCAGTTGTTTTATTTGTTGCCTTAGTTCATACTCTTTGTCCCTCACCTCCTTGCTTGTGTAAAGTTTACAGAAGTAGTGTTCTCCCTTGAGAGAAGCATTCACACGTTTGACAAAATCCCATTTCAGCTTTTCACTTGCAAATACTAATTTGATAGGGCAGCTAGAGTTTGCATCATGGATTCTACCAAGTCAGAAGGCTTGTATCGGAGCTTCTATACCTTTTAGACATTCTTTGTCCATAAGCCCATTGACTTGCTCCATAGCTTTTTGTCCTTTAAGTTCATTGCAGCCATACAGAATTGCATTAAGTTTTCTGGTTTCATTTTGATCAAGTGTCTTCTGGAGTATTGATTTGGCTGATGTGTTCACCTCAAGGGACTTTCTTATGTTTTCCCGGTTGACTTGTAGGACACTTGCATATAATTTTTCAAAGGTTTGAAACTTTTCATTCAAGGAGTGGTCTTGTTTGGAGAGACTTTGGCTTATTTTTTCAATCGTTTCTTTTATTTTGCTCAGTCTGTTATCGAGTGGAAACGTTTGCTGGGCGTCTGGGACAGACTTAAGGAATTGAGAATAATCATTTAGTACACATGATTCACAAGACCATTTGGTTCCTCCTTTCTTATCAAGCGTGACAATGGTAGAAACATCTGGTTTTGTAATATTCTGGCACATGCCATGGTGCCATAATTTACAGGAATCACACATGATCCACTTAGTGTCGGCCTTATGTTTTTGGTTTTTGGCATTTGTAACAATACGTTCATGATCATTGCATGTATTGCAGATTTCATCATCAGTTGGGATATTATCCAAACTTTGACTTGAGCTGTTTGATCAAATTCAGGCATCATGTTTGGTTATATCTGGATGATAATATTATAGTACAACTGTTAGATGATGCTGCAGGGGTTACTTTTGGTACAGATAATTTTAAAAAGATAACTGTCTGTGAATTTAAGCAGCCATGTCGGTGACCTTGACGTTGTTCTCCGCTACGCTTATTAATATCGGTAATTTAGTATGCTGTTGTGAGAATGAGAGTCACTCTCACAACACCGTGCTGCTAAGTGTAGCCGAAGATCCAAGCCAGAACCAGCAGATCTGCCAACCCTAGAGTGGGGAATTTGTGTAAGAATGATGATGGGGCCATTTTTACAGCGCGGCATTAGCAAATGGGGCAAAATAAATGTACAGCTGCTTGATGAACAATGCAACAGATTACAGATACAGACTGATAGTGAGAGCTTGCAGTTGCATCATCACTTTAGTTCTCTTTTAGTTTCACTATTGTGTGAGAAAATGGCTTGAGAAAAACTGTTTCTTGCAAAAGTCGGGCAATTGCTTGAGAGCTGGCAGGTCTGGGGCAATTGCTTGACTCTCGTGAGAGCTTGAGGTGAGGAGCAATTGCCGGAGTCTCACGCAAAATGCGTGAGAGTTGGCAGGCCAGGAAGCCAGCCTGTGTATAGAATGATGTAACCTATACATTTCTGTAGCCGAACACGTGACAAGGACACAAAAAGGATTGTGACAAATTAAAACAAATTTGAGTGATAAGATAAGCCATGTTTTTTTTTGTTTTTTTTCCTAACGTGATCGCCAATTTCATAGATGAAGACTTCAGCAATATGGAAATGTAAAATCTGTGTTTTGTTCCAGGGTCATTACTTTTACGTGCATTAGAGTTATTGCAATGCAACACACCCAGGCCTTAATAATTAGTAGGCTACTTTAGATCTGTATTATGCTACCTTCTTCGTCCATAAACAATTTCTGATACACCAAAATCCCTCGCTCCCTCATCCTATTTTCGTACTCATAAATTGTAGATCCCCTTGCTTCATCCGGTTTTGCTTATGAACTCTAAAAACCACCGCCCTCATCAAAAAATAATTCAAGTCTAGTTTATCAAGTTCGCAATAAAACAATAAACATAAACCCCTCACACCCTCATGACATTTTCAAGAATTCATAACACGGATCTAAAATACCAATTGTCATGGCCTTAACAAATGCAGGTTAGAAGCTTGCTGAAAGCTCTTTGTCAAAATACCACAGCTGGGACTCGAAATTACAATTCTCGGATTGCAAGTTCCAAGTATCAACCCAGTATCAATCATGTTGAACTGAGGTGAACTTAGAGTTTTGTAACCAACTCTCGTGCTACTAATGACTAACTGGAGCTGCAACCAGCTCAGTTAGCGTTGAACTTATTTTTGATTTGGTATTTTACCTGCTCAACATATACCACGGCACACCACTATAATTGCATTTATCGTTATTTGACCCGCTAATAATATAATCCACGCTGATGCTGCAATTGCAAAGGTGATCAGCTCTATCGATTGAGCTGATCAATTTTTACAACTTTTATCTATTACAGCACTGCTGCAATAGGATCATGCTAATCATTATATTAGCCGAGCATAAGCCCAACTAGTATAATATGTTGCGTTGCGAATATGTGCACGTGAAATTTCACAGATTTCTCGGCATATTTTAGCTTACTTGCACCGAGTAGTTGAGGGGAGTTGAACTCTATAGCTCCTTGCTTTCACCCAGGCCTTATAGTTGTTTTTATAAGTTTTATAAACACTGTGCGTCTATTCGTTTGCGAAAGTGTTTGCAAAACGTTAGAAAATATGAGGAAAGTTTATCCTGTTAATAATTTCAACACTGTAATGTTCACCTTTGTAGGAAAAGCAGGAATATTGCGATGCCATCCAGACCTTGCTGGAAAAATGGCGGCTGCTGGACAACTTACAGATGAATCTAAGCTCGAACAAAAAGCTGCTGGTTTGGATGGTATGACTAGTTCAGAGAAGGCCAATCTGGACTTGCTCAATAATAGGTAGTCTTCATAAGTTTTTCCCTCCTATGCTACAACCATTAACTGATAGAATAATCAATCTACTGCCATATTGCCCAGGCATTGTGTGGATTAATAGACTGCAACAGCTGGCAGCCGGCGGCAGCTGCTCCCTTAATAGGCAGGCGGTTGATGTGATGTACCTTTATTGTTTCTAATCAAAGAGAGACAATGTTCTACGCTCCTGTACAAATAAACTAGATAGAAAAGTTTTCCTGCATAAAATTAAGCTCATAAAACTTTAAATTACTTGTATAAAAATAAAAATTATAGGATTACCATCGTAGTATGCTGCCAATATTCATGAGGCTTAGCAAATCATAGTCATAGACAGCTTCTGCTGCTTTGAGCTGACACTAAACTGCTAACCGAAGCTCCAGGTTCCAATTAAATGTTTACATGAACATATGAAATGTTGACATTACACTTCAGTTATGTTTACCGAACAAACATAGCTGAGTAGGCCTATAACACTGCCAGCTATCTTGTAGCCTAGTAGCCTAGACTTGGCATTTATTACGGTTGGCTATGTAATGGTTTGGACGGTGTTAATACGAAAGTGGTGATAGTGCACATATTGCTAATAAATCCGTAGGAACTTTCTTATGGGAACTCAAGAGCAGAAAACAGGTCTGTCTTGATTACCACGCTAGTAGTGAATATGGTAACGCTGATGATTGTTCGTGTTCTATCTGTGAATGAAGAATATAATATACTATAAAGATGACTCAATCACTTTGTAATTTGTATTGTATGTTTAAAATGCTTTTGCACCATCTATTGGCTGTCAATCTTTGGCTTATAGGAAAACAATATATAATACCTGTAAATATGAGTTGTGTACTCTTTGGTGGATATACAGAGCACCTGTGGTAGCTTGACAATATAACCAAATGAATATTAAAGATGTTGAAATGTAGCTATTAAGTGACGGATAGCATGAAGTTCTCTATTGTTGCAGATACAAAGATCAGTTTGGTTTCCCATTTGTGATCTGCGCACGTGAAAACAAGAAAGAGGCTATTTTGAAAGGGATTTCTCAGCGCTTAAACAACAGCAGAGACGTTGAAATTTGTACCGGGATAACTGAGGTCAAGAAGATATGTCGCCTCAGACTGGAAGGTATTTTAACAGTCGGGGATCCATCCAACATATGATGTTAGAGGAAGGATATTTTTAATATAGTACTGTTCATGCTAGGCTTTTACTCCAGTTGCACAGTTAGTCTTGTACAACTGGAGTTATCTGTTCACTGCATGTATGCTCAATTACTGTCAACTAGCTGAAGCATACATTTATTTTACGAGCAGGCAATACTGGCAATAGTTTATACATTGATACCAACGTTAACTTAGAAATTACAATTTTTAATGCGGAATTATTATTTCGCATTAAAATCAAGGATTACACTTTAATAAAAAATAACTCAGGATTTACTATTACAATCTCTTGAGACCCAAGAGATTGTGAAAATATAATTTTATAAATTTTACTGTAATTGTAATTTGTATTGTATTTGAAAATTTGAATAAACCTGTAGCAGCTATTATGCTGCTGCCATTGCATGGTATACTTTATAACACTATATTATACAGCATCACTTAATTTACTACCCATTTTTTACCAAAGTGACCCATGGGACACTGAAATTATTTAATAGAGGAGTGTGAGAGCTTTGAAATTGTGAGTTTTTAAATTATCTCTCAGAGATAATTAGAACATGTCGCATTGGTAAGAAAGGTGCTCTCTGTTTAGTGAAAACCAGAAAATGGGAGGTGTTAGCCAGCAGTTATAGCAATGCATGCTCTTAAGCCAAGCCCAAGCTATGCATCATGTACCTCATACAGATAGTTAGTGAATATCTCACAAGTCGATCTCAGTTCTCAAGTCAGGTTTATGGGTCTGATTCTGAAGATGTTATGTAAGAGTGTGCATGCAAATTACTGTGGACTCGATCACACTTTGACTTGAAAGTTTGATTTATTGGCAAAATTCAGATAAATACTCCCCGAGTTTGAGCCATCACTACTGGCATCCTATAAGAGGTCCCAAATACAGAAGCAACCACTATTTAAACTACAGAAAAGGGCAATAAGAAAAAATAATTGGAAGATATGCAGGAGATAGGCAAAGGACAAGCGAGATCGATTGACAACTAACCGTACCATGCATTGCCAAATATCACACATGCACACTTGCCCACAAAATATTACAAGTAGCAAGATACCCTGGTATCCCAAGAGACTATTCCCTGGCAAACCGCAACCAGACCACTACATAGACTACCATCAACCAGCGGCTACAATAATAATCTTCTCCATGGTATAACCATAGCATATAACAATATCCCGTAGTAGCCTGAATGAGCCAAAGCTTACCAGGTTGCAAAATGATGCCTAAATTGTTTCAGCTAAAATTACAAAATAACAATCTATTTTCTATTACAGATAGATTGTACATTTACCTTGCACTGGGACCCAATGATCATTGGCGCTAATCTATACCAGATTGCCAGACAATGAATGATCAATGCTCATGAGTCATGACATATATTTTTACTCGTCATAATCACTCACTATAGCTTCTAAGTGTTCTGTATGGGCCCTGTATCTTTCCTTACGTTAATTATATATGTACTGTTATTTTCAACCTCTTCTGCTTGATTTGCCAATTAGGGAGTCCTATATAATTTATTCAATGTTCATTACTTAAATCAATCACAACTGATATTGAGTATGACTTTCACCCTCGAATGCTATCAACCTAAACATGATAATCTACGAGTTAGACCTCCGACAACAACAATTCAGATGAAGGTTAAATCAAAATGAGTTTGATATGTGCTTAGAGAGAATTTTCAAATGACCGATGACATTCAACATTGTTGATCTGGTTTCAATAATTCAAGTCCACGATATACAGGTAAGTTTTGGTTATTTGGTTATTGCTCAAAGCTGATTCAAAAAAAATTTTCTGTCTGTTTCAAATCCTCCCGGAGTCCCCTTGAAGTAATAGGGTGTGTGCCTAATCCAAGTAATGTTCACTTATGATGCGGTTCATGTCATCACTATACGTATTCTAGTCTGCTGCTATTTTGGAATCTTTCATTGTCTGGGCAAGCTTAATTTCACCAATGACATACCCCTTTCCACTCCTAGGATCAGAAATCCTGAGAAGGCAGGGATGTCATTGATTTCACCAAGGTCATCCAGAATATGAGGCAAAATAATGCTAAATTAATTAGGAGTTATCCCCTTTTTATTTATAAGTTCCCATTAGTGCGGCGTTAAGTGGAATGGCTATTTCACAGCATCAGCTTTTTCTGTACGATCATAGGTTCGGGTGCTCGACTAATCTGCGTATAAGTTTGTCACTTAATTTGTGGTGTTTGGGCAATGAGTTATTTCCTTTTTGTCAGTTTCTTGTTTCGCTCAAATTAAAAGGTAAACCCATTTTTGCTCACTGGATTGGATTGCAGATGAAACGTTACGATCTTTGCTGGTCTTTTATTTGATATTATGTATACAATAACTACAAGTAATTTGATCCATTATGCCAATTTTATCCAATACACACATTTTCAAATTGCATTTTTTACATAATATTATCAATATATGTATATTTATAACGAAATCTTGTAATTTTAACTGTATTTAATTAGGCCTATTATATTTTTAATTTATTTGGTTGTGCAATATAGCCATAAATACATTAAATAATAAATTCTTAATGTACATTATATAAATACATTAAGTACCCTATAATGTTAATATAATTTGGTATAGTAATTATGCTGTCAGCTGTAATAATAATTTAATTAATATTTTTTATAATTTGACTGTATTGTAAAATTTTTATACGGTATATTTGTGATAATTTATGGGTCAATAAGTGCACAATTCTCTGCTCATGAATCTTATTGCAGGAGACTCTTCTGTCCCGACATTCGACATTGTCCCGACAGTTTTGATAAGACATCAGCAACCTATCTAGGCACATATGTACATTTTCTGATGGATTTTCTTCCATACACATATTTAGACCATGTTTAATGGTCTTTGCAAAACGCTCAGCTTGCCCATTGGTAGCAGGATGATGCGGGGCTGACCTTTTATGAACAATGTGCCTCACTTGTAAAAACTCGTAAAACTCTTGAGGCACCAATTGAGGCACATTATCTGACACTAACTCTTGTTGAATTAACTGACATGTAGTTCTTAGGCAATCCTATGGTGGATGTTTACGTGGTACTCTTAGTTAGATAAACCTTGGGCCACTTTGAATATGCATCTACTATGACCAGTAACATGACTCCTTTAACCGGTCCAGCATAGTCAATATGGCCTCTCAGCATAGTTATCTGTACTGGTAACCATGAATGTACTTCTGACCACTTCTACAGTCAGTGGATCCCCGCTTGGAGATTGGCATAATGGGCATGCTTTGCAACATAGCTCCACATCCCGATCAAAGCCAGGCCACCACACAAAGACCGACCCAATTCTTTCATTTTACTTTGCATAGATGTCTTTCATGCAACTCTTCTAACAAAGATTGTCGCAACTGGATTGGTACTATTACTCGTATTCCCCACGTCAATACACCTGCACCTCCCACCATCGACATTTCATTTCTGTTTAAAACGAATGAGCGTAATTATTCCGACGAAACCCTATCTAATAGGCCCTTTGCAATCTCAATATCACCTCAGTTAATACGGGGTCTCTGCGTGTTGCGTTAGCTACTTGTTCGGTGGTAACCGCCAAACCTGCCGTTCTAAACACAAATACCACTTCTTCCTCTAAAAGACTTGCATTATTTATTTTCTGTGGATATCTGTATAGAAAATCAGCTTCATTGTCCTCACTTGCAACAATCTACATAATTGTCAAAGCCCAAAATTTTACTGCTCCCCTCCGGATACGTTCCGCAACAATCACTGGAAGGCCCACTTTTGATCGAAATATAGTACTCAATGGCTTGTTGTCAGTTACTAAAGTAAACCTATGCCCAAATAGAAAGTAGTAAAATCTCTCAACCCCAAATATAATCACAAAAAGCTTCTCGTTCTAACTGTGGGTAATTCTGTTCTGCTTGAGGCAATACTTGGCTGGCAAAGTAAATAGGGTTTACATTGCCCATCCGGAAACGTATGTGATAGGACCTCAGCCACATTCTCCCTTGAGGCATGATATGTCAGGATCACTTGCTGAGTAGGATCAAAATGAACAAGGAAATCACTGTTCTGCAACAACTGTTGAGACCTATCAAAAGCTTGCTGTGCCTCTTTGCTCTATTTACACATTTCACCACTAATTTTCAACAAATCTGTAAGCAGATTTATATATATATTATATATTTCCTATAACAACCTAACAATCCTAGATATGACCTTAGCTTTTTCTCATATTTTGGAGTTTTTGTTTCCACAATACATTCTACCTTACTAGGTACTGGCCATACACCCCTTCATCAATTATGTAACCTAGATACTGGACCGAAGTTGACATGAACTTACATTTTTGCTTATTGAGCCGCAACCTAAATTCATTTGATTTCTGTAGAACCTTTTCTAAGTTTTGATTATGAGTCATTACCGAGCTCCCAGTAACCAGTATGTCATCATAGTAGACATGGACCCCATGTAACCCATTCAACAGCTCTATGGCATGTTGCCACAAAGCGGGGCTGTCTTAACCGCCAAGGTCAATCATTTGTATCTATACAACCCTTTATGAGTAGCTATAGTTAAAAGATCTCTACATGAGCTATCTACTACCATCTGATTGTAAGCGGCAGATAAGTCTAAAGTAGTAAAGAAATTACTACCCGACAGTTTAGACAGTATGTCATCCATATGTATTTGTGGAGGAGCCAATTCTTGTAAACACGGATTAATGGTAGGTTTGAAGTTCCCACAAAGTCTTGTCTGATCATCTGGCTTTAACACAGGTACCAACCCAGAATCCCAGTCACTAAAGTCTACTGGCTCTTTACGCCCTTTGTTCACTAACCTCTCTATTTCCCGTTCTACTGGTTCCTTAAGGGCAAGTGGGATTCGATATGCTTTTTCTCTAATGGGTTTGCTACCTCGTTTTAAGTGCAACTTTGCAGTAATGTTTTTAAGAGTCACAAACCCAGGCTTGAATAACTCAGCATGACTAGTAAATAGATCGTCAAGTGCTCGATCACCATCAACACCACTCACCTTGCCAATTCCTCCAGCATGCTGGACAGAACACCAATCCAAAGGTAACCTCCGCATCCAGTCATGCCCAAGCAGTACACATCGAGCACCAGCCACAACATACAGCCACCAGTCCATCCGCCATACGGTACTTGAGCCCACATCTTTCCCTTATATGCTACAGCTGATTCACCTGTAAAACTATAAAACTCTTCATTCGAATTTTTTAAAACGACATGTTTAAATTTACAATCATAGACGAAATCGGGTGTAAGAGTGGTGGAGCATCCAGTATCTATTTCCATAGACAACTCGACATGATTCACTTGACATGTTGCAGTTATAGGGTAATTTTTGTTATTTATAGGCGTAACTACCTCGGAGGTCAGGAATACATCTTCGTCTTCACTGCTGAAACTTTCGGTGATTGTCCAGATTTACTGTCCGCTTTAGTGCATGTTCGCTGTTGCTCAAAAGGCACTTTTGCATTGCACATGGATTTAATGTGCCCCGTCTTCTTCCACTCATGACACTGTGCATCCTTAAACGGGCATTTACTGGCCAAATGATTTGTGCGGCCACATCTGAAACATTTGCGTGTTGTTGTATGCTTCACTTGACCCACAGTTACAGTCTCTTTAACTCCTATCATATCACGTCGTCTCTCACTGCTAGCCGCTTGGTTAAACACCATCATCTGTTCACTTGCAGCCTCGTAATTTGTGACATCTATCTTTGCTTGCTCAAAGGTTAAACCTGTTATTCCTAAATAAATTTTTCTCTCAGTCTTTCATCATGATAGCCATACACTAGCTGATCTCACAAGCGTTCTTTTAATGTGTTCGTCTGAAAACCACATTCCTTAGCCAAGCCCATTATTCTGACAAGGTATGCATCAATTGATTCTTCTGGTTTGAGCTTGGCTGCTCGAAATTTGCATCTCTCAATCAATACAGTAGCTCTGTGTTTAAATTGCTCATCAAGGCGTTTGAGGATCTGCTCTAGAGTTTCAGTATGGTTATCATCTAACCCTAATGTATTATATATACGTAAAAGTTCAGACCCTCCTAGAGTAAGATAACTTTTTTCCGACCATTAGACTGCTCTGGAGTTCCAATAGCGACAAGATACAGTTTCAGTTGCTGTTTAAAATTCCGCCAGTTTTCCAAAGTGGGAGGCTTACCCATGACGCTCAGTAGCATTGGAGCTTTAAGATTCACTTCTACCATCGTAATTTACTGAGATCCCATCCTCATCGCCAATTTGTGATAATTTATGAGTCAATAAATTTACAGAGTTTAGTACAAAGCACTCTCTTTTATTATTTAAGATGGTGACTGCCAGTGATACAACTAATTGTGGTCTTAGTCCTTCATTACAACAATTCGAACATTGAAATTTGAGAACAATATTTGTATTATCTTTTTGTCTTATAATTATATGGTTTGGAAATATATTAATGTTAATGTTAATGTTACAGAAACAACAATGTTATAAAAAATAAAAGTTCTCATAATCATTTTACTTTATGCCACTAAAATGATACTTTCAAGGCCGAAACTTTTCTCGTCTAGTTGGGACCTGAACTTTCATTTTTCAATATCCTACCTTGTGGTTGTATGGTAATTGAACTGGGCATGGCAAGCCTCCATTTCCTGGTGCATTCCTCCAAACCAGGAGATACAAAAACCATGACCTTCCCTCACCAAAATACATTTTCACCATGCGTTTCATTGTTTGTATGTGCCTCTACCATATCATCATATTTAGGAAATCTTGACTCGATGCGACCTGCTGTATTCCTTAATCTTTCACAAAAGTTTTGAATCCTGAGTTCACAAACTGTGGGCCATTGTCACTACGTACTACTTTCGCTATTCTAAAGGTCGCAAAAAAAACTATAAAGTGGTTATGTGATCTTGTAAGACATCACTTGACATCGTCTAGCAGTTCTGTGACATGTATCCACTCGCTATAATTATCTACTATAGTAATGGATGAGCACCGTCTTTGCTAGATCCACTACTTTCCCAAATCAATTGACAGCCCTGCCTAGTAGGCTTACTACTAGATACCCGTTCAGCAAGGCGGGTTTAGGGGTGCCCAAGAAGCCATGGCTCCCCGTTCCTTACAAGAAAAAAAATTAAGCAGCAATTGCCAACTAAAACTATTACGAAAAAAGTAGGATTTATCTCCCCTATGAAGAGGACAGCCCCAAATTTTGGCGTTTCAGTCTGAGTTTGAGTTAGTCTGTCTTACCAAGCCACTTGGATTAGGAGTTATGTGCTCACGAATCGGCGGCCGCAAGTTGGTGGGATAGATTTGGCTCCCACCTTACTTGTTTTCTGCAGCTGCCCCTGCCGTTCAGAAGTACCAAGTCATACAGTAATGTTGTAATTGCACAGCATATATTTATTTATGTCTGGCAAATCAATAATTATCAACTCACTGTTAAATTATCAAAGTAAGGTATTCTTTCTCTTTATTAATAAATCATGACTGAATGATCAACAACAAACGAAAAATTAAGTTAGCAACGACAAAGCAGATGTTCACAATTGGCTATCTCTAATAGAAGCAAAGTACAATCGAAAATGCAGCTTCTCATATACATTAGCCAGACATGACTCACCCAAGGAGAGGTTCCCAATCCGAATGCTGGGAATGTGTGCTGCTATATGTTCTATAGGCTGACCTCTAGTCCAATTGGTTGAGAAAAATATTCACAATTTAAACTATCCAAAGGTTAGCAGAATGGCTAAAAATGGACTTGGAAGAGTGTAACAGAAGAATGTAAAGAATGTAAAGAATGTAAAGAATGTAAAGAATGTAAAGAATGTAAAGAATGTAAAGAATGTAAAGAATGTAAAGAA